>JBBPBX010023262.1:17665-40670 GCA_038048925.1 Garcialebias charrua | reverse complement strand
GTCCTCGCCATGTTCAACATGATGCAAATCTGCTGCGGCGACAGAGAACATTAGTGCTATAGTTGTGTTAATATTAGCATTTGTTTTGCTTATTTTAGTTTTTGTTCCATTTCTGTTTTATCTATGGGTTTGCTCATTTACGTACCATTCTGCTGCTTTTAGCTCGTGTTTTACTTGTACCATATATATATATTTTTTTTTTTCTTCCTGTGACGTTATTCAGCTTTAAGCATTTCATCATTAACGTCACACAGACTCTCTTGCTGGTACATTTTCCTTTTTAAATCACTTCTTGGTCTGTTGCCTTCATACATCTCCTCCTACATGTCTCTGTGTGAGTGCAGCTACAGCATGCACTCTCAGGACATTATTACATGCAGTGTTCCATCAGTGAGGACTGAACTTGGCAAAAGGACCTTCTCCTACTCTGCTCCTGTTTCCTGGATTATCTTACAAAATCATCTGAAGCTCTCGACCTTGACCTCTCTAAGTGGCTTCAAACATCTGTTAAGTTCCTGGGAAAAACCAATGCAGACATGTTCCTGTTTTTAGTATTTACATCACTTTATAATGTAGCTGTTTTTTTTATACATGTATATGTAATTTCTTCTATTTACTTCTCATTTTATATGCTTTTATGTGATTGTCTGTTGTTGTCTGGACCTCATCTGTGTTCTTTTGTCTAAAACAGGTCACTCATGTAAATGAGTCCTCGTGGCTCAGTGAGACTAACATGTATGATAGGTTGAATGAATTTATCTCCGTTAAGTTTAGTTTCTTAGACGTTCTCAGATCCAATGTCGCCTTTAACCAAAACTCTATACTGTATTCGTTTTGATCTTTAACTCTTTTTCAGTTCTTGAATCTGACTGTGTTTAGAAGAATGTTTTCCTCTTTGTAAAGATACGTAACTTGGCAATCATTGTCCTGAACTCGGGAGAATGATTCCTGAGTTCATGTCAATGATTTGTCACACTGCAGCATCTAAACAAGCTCGTTAGTCTCATTTCTTCCACTGGACATGAAACGTGACTCATCAGCCGACACCCCAGAGTTCATTTCGGTTCAGGTTCCTTGCTCCACGAACGCCACCTACAGCTGCGTTGGAACAAAGAGTGGCAGCAGCAGGTTGGTGCTGCAGGTCTGTACCTGTGGCCAGGTAGACTGGGTGGTGCTGTGCAGGACTCCAGCTCTGGATGGCTGAGCGGCTGATCTCTTTAAGTTTCATTCTAAAACAGAGAAATACATAAAACACAGTAAATATTACACAGCACACACACTCTACATTCAAGATGCTGAATAATCTCAGTCATCAGAACAACCCCTGATAATAGAATAATCACAGAGAACATCTCATTTCATAGTAAAAGCAGAAACCTTATCAGGTTCTTTGCTACAGAAGGAATGATGCTGCTAAAGTAGCTAAAGCCAACAGAATGATCCCACCTGCATGTGAATCTAACATCATGTCGTCTGTGGACAGTGAGACTCGTTGTCTTTGTGCCTCCTGGACAGAGGTTTCTCTCTAAGGCACACTATTTTACACCATGTCTAGCTAATTTACTGACTGTTGCACATTCAAACTGCCTCTGCAGGAAGAGTTTAAAGTGGGCCTCAACACATGAAACCGTAATTCCTCCCCCGAAGCAGATTCAAAATCTCCCTCAAAATGGGCGTGTTGAGAGACAAGGAGGGGAGGAGGTGGGGGGTTGTCCTGCGTTCACGCCTCCTCCAGCAACAACCTACTTTCAGAAAGTAATCATTAAAATGTAAATCAACCACTTATGTACAGTTGAACCCTAATTCAAGATGGCCACCCCAGCCAATTGACCTTAAAAACATTACAGAATTTGTTAATATGGTATGTGGTTGTAGATAAGACACATGCTCTAAAAGCTCAGACTGAGACATTTTTACCTAAATCTGTTTACTGTTAGCAAGCAAAATACCACCTGAACCACAGAAAGGACCTCAACGTAAAATTTCAGAATGTAATTACTGGATGTACATGTATAACCCAAGATGGCTGGTTACCCCAGGAACAAACTTAGTGCATTAAATGTGATGGTCTGTGTTCTGAATTTGTTACTGTCCACAAGGGGATACCACAAGGTTCAGTACTTGGTCCCCTCTTATTCAGGATCTGTATAAATTGTTTGGGTCTGAATGTGTCAGATGTTAATTTACATCTTTATGCTGATGACACACACATTGACTGTTGTGCATCAACTCTTGCTCAGGCAGTTGATTCTTGGCAGAAAGTTTGGACACGACAGAACTCATTACTGTAATTGAAGCTAGCTCTTAATGCATAAAAGACTAAACTAATACTGTACTGTTTTCTAAATCCGGAAATAAATTGCAAACAACCCACTCAGTGACCACCTTGGAGGGAAATAAAATACGTACAGTAGAAGTGGCTCACGAGTATAAATACCTTGGTGTCTTGATTGATGCCTCATTTTTAACACTTTTTTAGTACAGAGAAACTTGCTGAGGTTAAAGATGAGTTTTTATGTTTGTAATAAGCTGTGGTTTTATTTCAATGTAAAAAATGCAGTTTATATCTGCAACATGTTAACTGTATTGGATTATGGAGGTTTTTTCTATATGAAAGCCTCTGCTCCTCTTCATATACCGTAGTTGATACTAGCAATCATGTTGCACTCAGTTTCATCACTAACTGTAAAGTATTGACACATCATCTCATGCAGGCCTGCTCTGACTACGAGAACAAAGTCATTAGCTTGTTTTACTTGGACTACTGCCTTCATACACATGTAAGTACAGAAAAGTGCTGTTCCTTACTCTTTCATTTCATGTGACATTTTGTTGCTTTCAGTTCCATGTTCCTGAAATGGGTTTTGTTTATTCTGCGCCTTTTGCATAGAACATGTTGCAAAACAACTGAAAATCAACAGACGTGGTAGCTCTGAGGGCTTTTAACTTGAAACTAGAGATGTGTGTTTAATTTCATTGTTATTTTTTTGTTTATAGTAATGCAATGCATTTCACATGTTTCTTATCTCCTTTTGTAATTTAATGTTGAATTATGTAACTTAATGGTACTGCTGCCTATCTTGGCCAAGGCTCCCTTGAAGAAAAAAAAAGAAGAGGTTTTTAATCTGGCTTTTCTTTAAATATGAAATACTGTAAAGGTATAATAATAATAATAATAATAATAATAATAATAATAATAATAATAATGATAGTAATAATAATAATGGCCACCTCCTCAGCTGATCAACATATACAAAACTCAACAAAAAGGCTTTAACTTAGTTTTACAGTGAGCTAAAGCCTGATGGGGGGGATGACTGTCAGACAAAACACATGAGGACATGAGGTGATGAGCTTGCAGCACCAACAGATGATCTGTTTGACATGAAGGGCGGCGGGTGATCATTGATCCGCCTGATCAAAACAACCTGACGCAGACAGGTGTCGCAGTTGAAAGATGAGCTGCGACAAGAACATGAACTGAAGAAGATGCAGGATGGTGTCCGGGACAGGACCAGATCAGCTGACATTTAAACACACACGTCGTCTAATCCCGTTACCTTCTCTTTGTCGGTCCTCACGTGAACGCAAACACACAGCGGGGGCACACGAACACACACAACGTCCGTCCGGCCGCGGGAGCTCCTGTTCGGCTCTGCTCGAGGATTCAGGAGCACAGAGAGGCTGGTTACCGGGTCCCGGCTGCGAACTCGGAACAGATTTCCACGTCCTCACTGTCTCCATCAACGTGGCACTAAGCAACAGCCTCCTCCCACGAAGAAGAACATCAACTTCCGGGGAAGGAAATACGCGCTCATCGCCGGTGTTGTGTCGAAAAACGTAACCCCGTCCTCTGGTATCCTGACTAAAAGGGGAAACGAACATAAGTTCCTCCCTTTGACCTCTTAACGACACCAGTGGGACATACAGTTTTTATATCAAAGCGCAAAGGAATAGTCGCTATATTAGGTCGTGATTTAAACAAATATTACATGTTCATTACTGGGCTGGTGTTATAAATGTGTGGAACTTGCTTCGTACATACTTCCTGAGAAGTATCATATAAATTAAGCCAAAATATTCATCTATATTTGTTAAGCAGTACATGTTAAAATTTAAGAAAGATACAGTATATGTGTGAACTGTTCTCTTTAGACTGAACCTGAAACTATGAAACATCAGTTCTGGCTGTCACACTGCTGCCACCTTCTGGAAAGAAGTACAGTCATCTGGCATGTCCCAAACAAGATTTAGATATAGGTGCTGCGGTCACAAAATTAGAACGTCATGAAAAGTTGATTTATTTCAGTAATTCCATTCAAAAAGTGAAACTTTTATATTATATTCATTCATTACACACAGACTGACATATTTCAAATGTTTATTTCTTTTAATGTTGATGATTATTTATAACTGGCAACTAATGAAAACCCAAAACTCAGTATAATAGTCACATTTTGTCATCTGTGTATGTTTCCATACAAGACGTACTTCAGAAAATTAGAACATTACCTAAGACCAATTAAAAGAAATGTTAAAATATATATATATATTTTTTAGAAATGTTGGCCAACTAAAAAGTATGAACATGAAAAGTATGAGCATGTTCAGCACTCAGTACTTGAATAGGGCTTCTTTTGTCTGGATTACTGCAGCAATGCAGCGTGGCATGGAGTCGATCAGTCTGTGTCACTGCTCAGGTGTTATGAGAGCCCAGGTTGATCTGATAGTGGCCTTCAACTCTTCTGAATTGTTGGGTCTGGTGTATCACAACTTCCTCTTCACAATACAACATAGATTTGCTATGGGGTTAAGGTCAGGTGAGTTTGCTGGCCAATTAAGAACAGGGATACCATGGTTCTTAAACCAGGCACTGGTAGCTTTGTCACTGTGTGCAGGTGCCAAGTCCTGTTGGGAAATGAAATCTGCATCTCCATAAAGTTGGTCAGCAGCAAGAAGCATGAAGTGGTCTAAAACTTCATGGTTGACAGCTGTTGACCTTGGACTTCAGAAAACTCAGTGGACCAACACCAGCAGATGACATGTCACCCCAAACCATCACTGACTGTGGAAACTTGGCACTGGACTTTAAGCAACGTGGATTCTGTACCTGTAGAGCTTTGAACACGTTCCAAGGGAGGCGGGGGACATTGAGCCCGAGTGGGCCATGTTCCGCGCCTCTATTGTCGAGGCAGCTTATCAGAGTTGTGGCCGCAAGGTTGTTGGTGCCTGTCGTGGTGGCAACCCTCGAACCCGGTGGTGGACACCGGCGGTGAGGGATGCTGTCAAGCTGAAGAAGGAGTCCTATTGGGCCTTTTTGGCCTGTGGGACCCCGGAAGCAGCAGATAGGTACCGGCAGTCCAAGCGGCATGCGGCTCGGGTGGTTGCTGAGGCAAAAACTCGGGCGTGGGAGGAGTTCGGAGAGGCCATGGAGAATGACTTCCGTACGGCTTCGAGGCGATTCTGGTCCACCATCCGGCGTCTCAGGGGGGGAAAGCGGTACGCGACCAACACCATTTATGGTGGGGATGGCGTGCTGTTGACCTCAACTCGGGATGTTGTGAGTCGGTGGGCGGAATACTTCGAAGACCTCCTCAATCCTACTGGCACGTCTTCCACTGAGGAAGCGGAGCCTGGGGACTTTGGGTCGGGCTCTCCAATCTCTGGTGCTGAGGTCGCCGAGGTGGTTAAAAAGCTCCGCGGTGGCAAGGCTCCGGGGGTGGATGAGATTCGTCCTGAGTTCCTTAGGGCTCTGGATGTTGTGGGGTTGTGTTGGCTTACGCGACTCTGCAATATCGCGTGGACATCGGGGGCAGTTCCCTTGGATTGGCAGACTGGGGTGGTGGTTCCCCTATTCAAAAAGGGGGACCGTAGGGTGTGTTCCAACTATAGGGGATCACACTCTTAAGCCTCCCTGGTAAGGTCTATTCAGGGGTTCTGGAGAGGAGGGTCCGTCGGATAGTCGAACCTCGGATTCAGGAGGAGCAGTGTGGTTTTCGTCCTGGTCGTGGAACACTAGACCAGCTCTACACCCTCAACAGGGTCCTGGAGGGTGCGTGGGAGTTTGCCCAACCAGTTTACATGTGCTTTGTGGACTTGGAGAAGGCATTCGACCGCGTCCCTCGGGGGGTTCTGTGGGGGGTACTCCGGGAGTATGGGGTACCAGGCCCTTTGATATGGGCTGTTAGGTCCCTGTACGACCGGTGTCAGAGCATGGTCCGCATCGCTGGCAGTAAGTCAGGCTCGTTTCCGGTGAGAGTTGGACTCCGCCAAGGTTGCCCTTTGTCACCGATTCTGTTCATAACTTTTATGGACAGAATTTCTAGGCGCAGCCAAGGTGTTGAGAGGATCCGTTTTGGTGGCCTTAGAATCGCTTCTCTGTTTTTTGCAGATGATGTGGTCCTATTGGCTTCATCAGTTCGTGATCTACAGCTTTCGCTGGAGCGGTTTGCAGCTGAATGTGATGCGGCCGGGATGAGGATCAGTTCCTCCAAATCCGAGGCCATGGTCTTGAGCCGGAAAAGGGTAGCATGCCCTCTCCGGGTCGGGGAGGAGGTCCTGCCCCAAGTGGAGGAGTTTAAGTATCTCGGGGTCTTGTTCACGAATGAGGGAAAACTGGAGCGTGAGATCGATAGGCGGATAGGTGCAGCATCCGCAGTGAAGCGGGCGCTGTACCGGTCTGTCGTGGTGAAGAGAGAGCTGAGTCAAAAGGCAAAGCTCTCAATTTACCGATCGATCTACGTTCCCACCCTCATCTATGGTCATGAGCTTTGGGTTGTGACCGAAAGAACGAGATCTCGGATACAAGCGGCTGAAATGAGTTTTCTCCGCAGGGTGGCTGGACTCTCCCTTAGAGATAGGGTGAGAAGCTCAGTCATCCGGGAGGGACTCGGAGTAGAGCCGCTGCTTCTCCACATCGAGAGGAGCCAGTTGAGGTGGCTCGGGCATCTGGTTAGGATGCCTCCTGGACGCCTCCCTGGTGAGGTGTTCCGGGCATGTCCCACCGGGAGGAGACCCAGAGGAAGACCCAGGACACGCTGGAGGGACTATGTTTCTCGGCTGGCCTGGGAACGCCTTGGGATTCCCCCAGAGGAGCTGCTCCATGTGGCTGGGGAGAGGGAAGTCTGGGCCTCCCTACTTAGGCTGCTACCCCCGCGACCCGACCCCGGATAAGCGGAAGAAAATGGATGGATGGATGGATTCTGTACCTCTCCTCTCTTCCTCCAGACTCTGGGATCTTGATTTCCAAAAGAAATGCAAAATGTACTTTCATCAGAGAACATAACTTTGGACCACTCAGCAGCAGTCCCAGGCAGGATGCTTGACGCCGTCTCTTGTTCAAGTGACTTGACACAAATAATGCGACAACTGAAACCCATGTCTTGCATACGTCTGTGCATGGTGGTTGTTGAAGCTGCAGCTGCAGTCCACTCTTTGTGAATCTCCCCCACATTTTGAAATCGGTTTTGTTTCACAATCCTCCAGGGTGCAGCTACACCTATTGCCTGTACAATTTTTTCTACATCTTTTCCTTCCCTTCACCTTTCTATTAATGTGCTTGGACACAGAGCTCTGTGAACAGCCAGCCTCTTTAGCAATGACCTTTTGTGTCTTGTCCTCCTTGTGCAAGGTGTCAATGGTCGTCTTTAGGACAACAGTCAAGTCAGCAGCTTTTTTACCCCATGACTGTGTAGTCTACAGAACTAGACAGACCATTTAAAGGCCTTTGCAGGTATTTTGAGTTAATTAGCTGATTAGTGTGGCACCAGGTGTCTTCAATATTGAACCTTTTCACTATACTGTATTCTAATTTTCTGATATACTGTATTTGGAGTTTTCATTAGCTCTCAGTTATAATCAATATTAAAAATAAACATTTGAAATGTATCAGTCTGTATACAGTATAATAAATATAATATACAAGTTTCAGTTTTTTAATATAATTACTGAAATAAATCGATTTTTTTCATGATATTCTAATTTTATGACCAGCACTTGGCTGTATATAGAGATAATGTCCCAATTAAGACATTCCAGGATGGAAAGATTCTTAAAGTTTAAAGCTTCATTTACAAACCGGATTCCAAAAAAGTTGGGACACTAAACAAACTGCGAATAAAAAATTGAATGCAATGATGTGGAGATGGCAACTGTCAATATTTTATTCGTAATAGAACATAGATGACAGATCAAAGGTTTAATCTGAGTAAATGTAACAATTCAAAGGAAAATATGTTGATTCAAAATTTCAGTGTCAACAAATCCCAAAAAAGTTGGGACAAGTAGCAATAAGTGGCTGGAAAAAAGAAATTGAGCATATAACAAACAGCTGGAAGACCAATTAACACTAATTAGGTCAATTGACAACATGATTGGGTATAAAAAGAGCTTCTCAGAGTGTCAGTGTCTCTCAGAAGCCAAGATGGTAAGAGGATCACCAATTCCACCATTGTTGCAGAAAGATAGTGCAGCAATACCAGAATGGTGTTACCCAGCGTAAAATAGCAAAGACTTTTAAGTTATCATCATCAACCGTGCATAACATCATCAAAAGATTCAGAGAATCTGGAACAATCGCTGTGCGTAAGGGTCAAGGCCGTAAAACTCTACTGGATGCTCGTGATCTCCGGGCCCTTAAACGTCACTGCACCTCAAACAGGAATGCCACTGTCAAGGAAATAACAGAATGGGCTCAGGAATACTTCCAGAAAGCATTGTCAGTGAACACAATCCACCGTTGCCAGCTGAAACTCTACAGTGCAAAGAGGAAGCCATTTCTAAGCAAGCTCCACAAGCTCAGACGTTTGCACTGGGCCAGGGGTCATTTAAAATGGAGTGTGGCAAAATGGAAGACTGTTCTGTGTCAGATGAGTCACGATTTGAAGTTCTTTATGGAACACTGGGACGCCATGTCATCCGGACCAGAGAGGACAAGGATAGCCCAAGTTGTTATCAACGCTCCGTTCAGAAGCCTGCATCACTGATGGTATGGGGTTGCATGAGCGCTTGTGGCATGGGCAGCTTGCATGTCTGGAAAGGCACCATTAATGCAGAGAACTATGTTCAGGTTCTAGAACAACATATGCTCCATCTAGACGTCATCTCTTTCAGGGAAGACCCTGCATTTTTCAACAAGATAATGCCAGACCACATTCTGCAGCAATCACAACATCATGGCTACGTAGGAGAAGGATCCGGGTACTGAAATGTCCAGCCTGCAGTCCAGATCTTTCACCTATAGAGAACATTTGGTGCATCATAAAGAGGAAGGTGCGACAAAGAAGGCCCAAGACGATTGAACAGTTAGAGGCCTGTATTAGACATGAATGGGAGAGCATTCCTATTTCTAAACTTGAGAAACTGGTCTCCTCTGTCCCCAGACGTCTGTTGAGTGTTGTAAGAAGAAGGGGGGATGCCACACAGTGGTAAAAATGGACTTGTCCCAACTTTTTTGGGATTTGTTGACGCCATGAAATTTTGAAACAACATATTTTTCCCTTAAAATGATACATTCTCTCAGTTTAAACTTTTGATCTGTGATTTGTGTTCTATTCTGAATAAAATATTAGATGTTGGCACCTCCACATCATTGCATTCAGTTTTTATTCACAATTTGTTTAGTGTCCCAACTTTTTTGGAATCCGGTTTGTAGATATGACAACATTGAGATTAACATCACAAAATGACATCAGTAAAAACTGAAACATCAAGTCAAAGAGGTGGATACGTTTTTCATCAACGTGGAAATGAAAAGAAAAAATGCAGCCGAGTTTAGTGAAGTAGGAATCACGAGCCAAATAAAAGGTAAACATTTGTTCAGGATCTCGAGGTTTGACATGCAGTACACCATAACTTCAAATCTACTGTTTACACAGAACAGCCAGTGCTTTTTACTTGTGGTTATGTGCTCAGTGTATCAATTATTATTTTCTACCTTGGATACTTTTTAATTTTACCTTTATTTAACCAGGAAAATCCCACTGAGATCACAGATCTTATGTGAGGGATGCCTGTACCTGAAGACAACCTAACATGCATGTTTTTAGATGGGTGTTTATGCTAACTATAATCAAGAACATCTCTTAACAAGTAAAACAGGCGGGTTCTTCCAGATCATGCCGTTTTTTAATTTACAATTAAGAAAATAGAGCATAAAACAGCACCAAGAGAAATGTCCAATTCCATCATTGCGGCCATGTTCAATTGTTCTGTGGAGTGCTCCGTGTGTGCATTTATGTTACATATACTTTTAGTATAAAAACCAAATAACAATCCACTTTCATTAAAATGACATATTCTAGTCTTGGTTAATAATTAAGAGTGTAGAGCTAGAAGCCTTACAATATCAGAGAGCTCACATTGATTACAAATATTTGTCAAAATAAATATAAAAAAAATACACATCTACCCGGTACTTTAAGCACAAATAATTTGATGACGATAAAATTACAGCTGTTTTTTTTTTTTTTTTTTTAAACTTCATAACAGAATAGAAAAAAATAAAGTTAAACACAGAAAAAGTCTGAGGAACGGATCTGACAAGACCTTAACAGGACAGTCTGGTAAAATCTGAAGTGATGTTCTGTCAGTTATTTACTAATGATAAATGTTAACAGAACATCTCTTTAAAAACCGCTAACAATCGCTTTAAAGGAAATGCTGACGTTTCTGTTCAGCACAAACTCTTCAGTTTTTTGTGTGCAGAGCAGAAATTTGGTCGACTGCTGCAACACCTTTGAAGGCAGGTTCTTCAGGGCAGTGTACTCGGTTCACTTCAGTTTTGTTTTTTTGTTTTCATATGAACATCCATTTCTTTTTCCAGCTGACCACTTCCTCCCTGAAGTGTGAGACGTTCAGAAAGTTATTCTGACCCGAGAGGCTGAGTGCAAAGTAAACCCATGTCTTTCAGGCCCCCTGCCGCTGAGCTGAGGCGGGTTGTGTTTGGAGACTACTAGCAGTTGATGGAAGCACAGTCTGTTTTGACTTTCCCTGCAGAGCTGATTATACTCATGAGACAGTGTCCGAACTCTTCCAGGATCATCCTCTCTGCTTCGGCCTGGGGTTGACGAGTCTGTTCAGATTTTTTTGCCTGTTCAAGCAAACACTCACACGTTGCTTCAAGCACCTCCTTCGTAACAAATGTGTATGGCAGCCTGCAGAGAGAAAAAAGAACGAGATCTTAGATCCAGTCTTATTCCATCAGGATCATCAGAGTATTTTTATCTCCCCTTGCTGGACCACTGTACAGAGTAAATATAATTAAGGAAGCAGATAGTATCTCACTAAGATGCAACTGATGAAGACTAGCTGGCAAATCAGAATTGAAAAAACAAATGGGTGAGGGGACACATTTTCTGCTGTAGTTTGAATTCTAACTATTTGCCACCAAGTAACCATCAACTTGTGTAATGTTTTGAACAGTTTTTGAAAATAATCTATTTTTGTGTGCACATCTTTCAAAACTGCATTATGGGCAGTGAACGCTATTTCTCGTCTATGTCAAGGGTGAAAGTGTTCACAGGGCTGGACCACAGAAAGATGAGGACACAGCTCTTTGGAGCGCAGAAACAAAATAATTGAGCTGTATGTTAAAGTTAAGGTTAAGTTAAAGGCTACAAGCAGACTGCTAATGTCCCTCATCTCTGAGGGATCTTTCCTGAACTTGGAATTGAACAGAGAATGCAAGAAACCTGAGTGTTTTTGGTTCAAGAAATTCAAGTGATACTGTGGAGAAGAACAGATTTTTTTTTCTTGTTTGAGACAGTGCAGAGAGGGAGCAATTTTATCCAGCACCAGGCACAATGGTGGAGCCAGGTGGATTTTAAGCAATATAAAACTGGAAAGCATAGTTTCTGGGAATTAAATTGAACAGAAAATTTTTATTAATCTCAAAGGGAAATTAAATGTTGTAACTCATCATCCTGTTTTCATTTGAGAGTTGTTAGATGATGGGGGTGGCCGGTTTACATATGTATACACGATGGCTGCCATCTTGGATTTTGACTTGGAAACCCAATTTTCGAAATCAACTTTTTTCATGCATAGAAAAAATAAATAAATACATGACAAAGACTTTCTTTCAACACATGGCTACAGAGGCTGCAGGCGATGTGGAAAAGCTGCTTCACAACACATCTTGAGGGGCATGCCTGACATGTCTGTTCAAACTGCTGCCACACAAAAAAATTTAAAGTGGTGGATAGTTCATACAAAATCTTTTTTTACAGAGTTTGCAAGACAGTTTTCAACTTGATGGGGAATCATATGGTGTTTCCGTCTGTCTTACAGCTTGTGGCCCTGGTTGTATTACATGCACAATTTTAATGCACTTTTTAAATTTTCATTAAGCTTGTATTTTGTGTTGAAATGTTTGTGCTACCTCCCGCCTCCACTGGACATAACCGGAGCGGTCCGCATCAGTAGGTCTGATATCTGTGAGGACAGTTTGGTCTTGGCTGCGGTCTGCTGCTGCACCCTCACTTCTGCTGCATCAGCCAAATGCATCAGTGTTTTTCTCTCGGGGCTCTCCTCAAAGTTTTTGCAGCCGACGCACTTACAAATCGACGAGCACATAATCTTCGCCTTTGAGGGTAAAAAAAAAAGAACAGATGACAAAAATAAATAAGCAAAAGAGAAAACCAAGCTGAAAAGATAAGGTCTCTTGTAAAAGTGGCACCTGGCAGAAGCCAGACTGATGGTGAACCCACCTCATAGCACTCGCAGTAATTCTTCAGGCAGCCTGAACGTTTGCAGTTGCAGCCTTTGCTGTGCCGGCGGTCCGACTCTCCTTGTTTGCCTTTACCAATTTTAGGTTTGAACGCTTCTGGATTTCTGTCCAGACATGTCTGCTGAAACACATTTTCACCTTTAATCACCTGTCAAAGTGTGATCACAGAACCAGCAAACTGAACCTCCAACCCACCTTGATGGCTTTGAGACGTTCAGTTTCATGTTCCAGATTATTGAAGCAGTTATTGCAGTTACAGTTGTTGCAGAACTCCCCGTTAGCAAAGCAGTCACAGTATCTGAAGGACAAAGCAACACTTAAGACTTTCCAAACACAAAAAACAAAGGAGTAAAGATCAACTAGACTGCCCGCGTTGAAAGTTTACACCAGATAATCTGAACATCGGTACACTGAACACTTCGCTTTGTGACTGCTCATTAGCTACAAACCAATGTCTAAAGCTACACATTTATCAGTTTGATCTAACTTTAATCAAACACTGTCGGTTAAACTTACAGCTTGAGACACTGTGATTTGGTGCAGTTGCATGGTTTTCTTGGTCGTGAGGTCGTTTCTGCAGCTGACACACTGTGAAGCAGTATTTCACATGATTACTTGGATTAACTGGAAATAACATGAAAACAAAACTCACACTCACTTGTTACAGGCTAGTTACTCAAATGGTTCACATATAAAAAATGGCAGAAAATTTAATGGTGGTTCTTCGGGCTGTTAGTTCATCCACATTATTTGTGCATGGCAAAAAGCAAACAAAAACAAAACAAAAAAAGACAAGATAAAGTAAGTGGTATGCCCATGTCCCCCATCACAATGAGGGATTTGAATAATGAATGTTTGTAGTTTTGGAAATTAGTGTTTGTCTGGACTGTAAATGAACAGTAATTAAGTAAGAACTAGAATTAAGAACAGTCATTTTTTTCCATGTAAAATGTTTTTAATTCTCCTGACAAGTTGCTAATTGTCCTGATGCACATTTATGTCATAAAAGTGGCTCTTGTACATTTATATGTTCTGAACTAAGACGACGATCCATTTTGACTACTCGTGAAATAAATAGTCCTTCCTTGGATCACCACCTTATCGTGGTGGTGGAGTTTTTGCACCTGAATGATCCTAGGAGCTATGCTGTCGGGGGCAATTGCCTTTTCTGGCAAACCATC
Source organism: Garcialebias charrua (assembly GCA_038048925.1). Taxonomy (NCBI): domain Eukaryota; kingdom Metazoa; phylum Chordata; class Actinopteri; order Cyprinodontiformes; family Rivulidae; genus Garcialebias; species Garcialebias charrua. Next base: position 26,762 of record JBBPBX010023262.1, on the reverse strand, counting down.
AGAATGAAAGCAGCTCTTTACTAACACTGTGTTCAGTGCAGGTGGGCTGCTGTTGACTTCAACCAGTGATACCATACCATACTATACCATACCAATTTATTTATAGAGCACTTAAAACATCAACAAGGCACACCAAAGTGCTGTACAATAGAAACAAAAAGCACAGTAGACAGGAAAACATAAAATAAAAATATAGAAATAAAATAGCAACAGAAAGTAACTAAAATGGCCAACAATGTATAGTCAGAGAGTCAGAGTCAGAGAGAATTTATTGTCATTTGCACCGCATGTAGTACATGTGTTGAAAACGAGATTATGTACACAGGGTCCCAGTTACATCCAACAACAAATGCAAGAGAAAAACAATAATAACATCTAGGATTAACTAAGAGAGACATCAGCTAGTAATACACTAAGCCTAGCCTGGTTGATACCAGACCCATGTCCTTCACTTCGCTTTGGACTAGGGTCTGGCATCTCTGCCATAGACAACGATTTCTCCTGGAGATTTTTGAATGGACCAATCAGAGAACAGGAGGCAGAGTTTTGTTAGTTTAGCCTGACGAGGTCCAGGCTATCAGATAAATTGCTCAGAAACCACTCGGTGGATATTTTTTCTGCCACCAGTGTGTAATTATATGTCTTTAATTTACTGACTGTTGGCCTAGATGAAACATTTGAGATAAAATTCGATTTTTTATCATTTATTTTCGTAGCGCACCCGAGGCTGTTTGGAAAATATCAAACCGAAACTATTTAATATCCAGCAGATTTGACCATTTCGTGAATTGATTTAGGAACTGTTAAGCTCAGGAACACTTCTGATATAACGTCAGCTATGAACTATATTTTTTCTCAGCAGAGAAATAATAGTTTTTTACCTTGTTTTGATGAAAATTCGTTCGTGGCGGCAGCCATTTTGAATGACGACGTCAGTCGACATCGTTCAAAACTCCGCCTTCTGCTCTCTGATTGCTCAGGAACACTTCTGATATAACGTCAGCTATGAAATCTATTTTTTCTCAGCAGAGAAATAATAGTTTTTTACCTTGTTTTATTGAAAATTCCTTCGTGGCGGCAGCCATTTTGAATGACGACGTCAGTCGACGTCGTTCAAAACTCCGCCTTCTGTTCTCTGATTGGTCCGGTCAAAAATCAGCCGGAGAAATCCTTGTGGATGGGAGAAATGCCAGACCCAGCAGTGAAGGGAAATGAGAATTGAGCGGAGCTGCGTAGGAATGGCGAGGGCCAGGCTAACTAAGCCCTAATGTAGTAGAAAAACATCATTATAAACAGCAGCACAAACATGAGCAGATGGTCACAGATGAACGCAGCAACAAGAAACAGATCAGCATCAGCATGATGTGACATTTTGCAGTGTTTATTCTTATTATTTATTTATTCATGAGTCTGACAGCCTCAGGGTAGAAGCTGTTCCTCAGTCTAGTGGTTCTACATTACAGAGAGTACAGAGAGGATCAAAGCAAATCACACCGTGATAAAGGCAAGAGAATAGAAATGGGTTTTCAAGCATGACTTAAAGACTGTGAGAGTGGGAGCCTGCCTGACACTCAGTGGCAACTCATTCCACAGTCTTGGACCTGCAACTGAGAAAGCCCCGTCAACTCTGAGCTTACGACGAGTTTCTGGAACTGACAGAAGCATCTAGTCTGCTGACCTCAGAGAGCATGGTGGGACATATGGCTGCAGAAGGTCAGTGCAATAGGGTGGAGCGGAACTGTTCAGAGATTTAAAAACATGTACATGAGTATTTTAAACTGGATCCGAAGCTGAATGGGTAGCCAGTGCAGGGAGGCCAAAACTGGTGCGATGTGCTCTTTATGGCCTGTACCAGAATTGGGCTGCAGCATTTTGGACCAGCTGTAGATGTGCAATGGAGGAGTGACTGATTCCAAACAGAAGTGAATTGCAGTAATCGAGCCTCAGTGTTATGAAAGCATGGATTACTGTCTCAAGGTTCTTTCTGGATAGTTTGGGCTTCAGCTTAGACAGCCGCCTCAGCTGAAAAAAGCAGGATTTAACAATCATGTTTACATGACTGTTAAGTTTCAGGGAAGGGTCCATTATCACCCCCAGATTAGTGACCCTTTGTTTCTCTAGAGGGGCTAGAGAATGAAGGTCAATGTCGTGGTTTGTGAATGAGCCATTGGGATGGAACAACATGACTTCAGACTTCTTCTCATTGAAACTTAAGAAGTTTGAGGCCATCAATCATGAATGTCGACCAGGCAGTCAAGAAGAGGTTGAATAGAGCATGAGCCTCTGTGCCTCAGGGGGAAGTAAATTTGACAATCATCGGCATATAAATGAAAGGCTATGTTGCATTTGTGGAAAATAGCACCTGGTGGCAGCAAGTATAATGAAAAGAGAAGGGGACCAAGGATGGACCCCTGCGGTACCCCCCACTGAAGTGCTGTAGATGCTGAACTGAAATTGTTGATATTGACACCAAAGGTTCTGTCCAAGAGGTAGGACTCAAACCATTTGAGGGCTGACCCTGTAATGCCCACCCACTGCTCCAACCTAAAAATGAGGATGTTGTGGTCAATGGTGTCAAAAGCGGATGTAAGGCCCAATAGGACAAGCAGCACAGAATCACCTGCGTCTGTGGCTGTGAAAATGTCATTAAAGACCTTCAGTAGAGCAGTTTCAGTGCTATGGAGAGGTTTGAAGCGGGATTGGAACAACTCTAGGATGGCGTGGTCATCCAAGAAACATTTTAACTGAGACTAAAAAATTTTTCCAGTAGTTTAGAGGTGAATGGGAGTCTGGAGACAGGCCGGAAGTTGGACACCACCGAGGGGTCAAGGTTAGGTTTTTTTCAGGAGAGGCTGGACAGCAGCATGTTTAAAGGTTTTTGGGACCACACCTGAGGATAAACTGCTATTCACAATAGCGAGAATAGAAGGACCCAGCGTAGGAAAAACCTCCTTTAGTAGTCAAGGGAGGACCACATCAAAGGGGGAACCAGATGGCTTCATGCTGCACATGACCTGCTCCAGTGAAGACAGAGAGATGGGCTCAAAGTGGTCAAACACAGCTACACACTGAGATGGGATAGACGAGTCATGAGCTGGTGGAGAAATGAGTGCCCGGGGGTTCACAACTTTTTCTAAAAAAAATGGAGGAAGTTTTCACACAGTTCAGTTGAGGCTTCCAGAGGTGAAGGCTCACGGAGGTGTAGAACTGCGTTCAGGGTGGAGAAAATAACTCGGGAGCTGTGGGAGTTGGAGACAATTATATCAGAAAATAATTTAGATTTAGCAGCTTTAATAGTTTTCTGATAGTGACGCAAATTCTCCCTTAATATTTGAAAAGAAACCTGCAGCCTGTCCTTCCTCCACATGCGTTCTGCTCTCCGACACTGTTGTCTAACGGCTCGAGTAATGTCATCCAGCCAAGGCTCTGATCCAAGTTTCGTTTTTCTGGTTTTAAGGGGAGCAACACGATCCAGAACATTTAAACAGACAGAGTTAAACTGAGAGGTTAGCTTCTCGGTGGAAGGAGACACCAGGAGCTGTTCGATCCTCTCAGAGTTAAAAGCTTAATTAAAATGAGTAGCAATGAAATGGTTAATGGCACAAGTGATACGTGCAGGAGCTTACAGCTTAGCAATAGGATGGGGAGGGTGAAGTCAAACAATACAGGCATGTGATCTGACAAAACATTGTCACGATTACCAGATTAGAAACAGAGACATCCCGTGTTAAAACGAGGTCCAGCGTGTGACCGTGTTCTTGGGTGGGACCGGTTACCTGCCGAGTTAAATTAAAAGAGTCCAATAAATCTAGGAAGTCCTTCACTAAGGGCTTCTCCTGACAACACACATGGATATTAAAGTCTCCAATAACCAACAAGTGTGTGTATCTCAGTGAGATATCAGCAAAATAGTCAGAGAATTCACTTGTGAAGTCCTTGGATCTCGGGGAGCAGTAGACAAGAGCGCACAGAACCGGAGGAGAATTTTCGAGTTCAAAGACGCTCAGCTCAAAGACGCTCAGCTCAAAGCTGACGCGGGAAACAGGGATGGCCAACTGTTTACAAGCAAAATTTGGTTTAAAAACTGTTGATAATCCACCCCGCGCCGGCCTGATGGCCGCGGGACATTAAAACAGTCCGGAGGTAATAATTCCACCAAGGCGCTGGACTCACATCTGATAACCAAGATTCTGTGATGTGAAGAAAATCCAACCGCTTGTCTTTAAAAAAGTGATTGAGGATGAAAGTCTTGTTGGAAACAGACCTTGCGTTGATTAAACAGATCCTGATAAGAGTCCGACGCAGACACAGCCATTATGGGGGGAGCGCGCCAGCGGGCGCAGATTTTGAAGAACAGCTCCTCCATGTCGGTTTGTGCGGCGCGCAGGTAAACAACTCCAGTTGTTTACATGGACTGCGTGCGTGGGTAGCTGTCCAGCAGCTAGGCCCCTGGAGCACCATGGGTCAGAGGGGTGATGATCAGATCCAGCGCAAGCCCCATCACTCTTGCCAGAATAATCCACACGGTGCCTCCGTTTCACCAAAACCCTTGCACGCTTCCCACGACGTCTGCGACGTTTCATCCCGGGAGAAAGGCCAGGGTCACGCAGAAGAAATGCAGGAATCTTAGACAGAACCGGTGGAGGAGAGTGCTGACCACTGTACAAAAACTCCGCAGGCATTTCAGCAAATGTACGGAGCTCCAATAGTGCCCGACGATCATACTGCAAATATGATGCGGTGCATTGCACAAAGCATTGTAAAAATAACAAAAATAGAAGAAAAGCAGAGAGCGAGGGACGGCAAGCCCTACACACCGGCGCCATCTTGGAATTTTTTTTAAGGAGGTGGAAGGAATACTTCTCTGACCTTCTCAATCTAACTGGCAAGCCTTCCATGGAAGAAGCTGAGTCAGGGGACTTTGAGGGTGGTTTGTCTATAAACGTGGCTGAGGTCACCGAGGTAGTTAAAAAGCTCTGCAGCGGTAGGGCTCCAGGGGTGGAGGAGATCAGCCCTGATTTCCTTAAGGCTCTGGATGTTGTGGGGCTGTCTTGGTTGACACACCTTTGCAACAATGAATAGACATCTGGGCAGTGCCACTGGATTGGCAGACTTGGGTGGTGGTTAAAATGGGGGATACCAGAGGTAAAGCCGTCATTTCTAACCCGGGCCCAAAGCCTGGCCCGACATAATAATGTGCTGGATGGGCGGGCCGGGTTGTTGTCGGGTTTTTGATTTTTGATCCATGGATTACGTCCATGGATCAGCTGCGATTCAGTTATATGGAAACGTGGCTTGCCATTCATTCACCAGCCGCATGTAGCCATTTGACTGTGAGCTGACCGACCTTGAAAGAGGTAAAATTAAGTTCAGTTAAGCTTCAGATGGGACCATACTGCCAGGCAGAGATCCATCGCCCAAATGGATTCAGCCGCTGCACTTAGCGGACGCGCACACGGCTGACGACCCAGGTGAGATCCTAAAGCAGACATCAGAGCGGTCCGTGTCTGAATAAATCAGAATGCAGGCATAAACAGGGGTTTAATGCGCTTTGACGGCCATGAACGGACAAACACTCCCTCAGCTTTGATCTTCTGCCCCTTTTATTCAGCTGTGCATCCGCCGACTGTTAATAACTATATAAGTTGTCAAAGCTTAATTAAATATGTCTGGGTTTTTTTTCAGGTTCGGATCTATAATTACTGTTAATTCGTCGGGTCGGGTGGATTTCGGAAATTATGGCTATGGGCTGGGGCCGGGTTGGATCGGAATTTTTGGGCCCGAATGCAACTCTACCGGATGGTGTGCGTCAATTACTGGGGATTCACTCTTCTTAGCTTCCCTGGTAAGGCCTATTCAAGGATAGTGGAGAAGTGAGTCAGATCGTTGGTTGAACCTCAGATCCAAGAGAAACTACCATACCATACCATTTTATTTATAGAGCAGTGACAAGGCCAACCAAAGTGCTGTACAAACAAACAACAGGCAACACATAGGCAATATAACGACCAAACACAGATCATCTGGTGTTGAAAGCAACAGAATACTGTAGTAGTGTCTTTAAACGGGATTTGAAAACCAAGAGGGAGGAGACCTGTCTGACGAGCAGAGGTAACTCGTTCCAGAGTCTTGGGCCTGCTACAGAGAAGGCCCTGTCACCTCTGTGTTTAAGACGAGTTCCTGGAACTGTGAGAAGTAACTGGTCCGCTGACCTCAGAGAACGTGGTGGGACATACGGCTGTAGCAAATCAGAGAGATAGGGGGGGGCGAGACTGTTCAGCGATTTGTAGACATACAGGAGAATTTTGAACTGGATTCGAAGATGAACCGGTAGCCAGTGCAGGGAGGCCAAGACTGGTGTAATGTGCTCTCTTTTGCCTGTACTGGTTAAAAATCGGGCTGCTGCGTTCTGGACCAGTTGTAGTCGTGCATTGGTGGTCTGACTGATACCAAACAGGAGTGAATTGCAGTAATCAAGTCTAGATGTAATAAATGTGTGTATTACTGTCTCCAGGTTATTTTTTGGATAATATGGGCTTTAGCTTAAAGGTGGGGTATGTAACATTGTAATGTAGTCTGTAACTTTTCAAACAATATATTTTTAACATATTTCTTCACTCTGTCACTATCTACTGACAGACTGATGTTAGACAAAGTAATCTCTGAAAAAAACTATAGTCCCCTTGCTTCTCTATCAGCATTTATAAAAACACTGAAAACACAGAGTGACCCGGACACTGACCAGCCAATAAAAACAGAGTTGTTTGTCACGCCCCAACCCACGCCCCCGCCTGTCACAGCCTCAGCGCCGCGGCTCGTTCTCATTCAAAGGATTGCAAAGCGATGCAGGACTGTTTTTTATGTGACACAAATGTATTAAATATCCCTTCTTCATCCCAGAGCTGGACTTTTATTTAGTTTTTTTGCCAAAAGTCAAGTGATCGCTTCATCCTTCACTGACAGGAATGAGGAAATGGATTTGTCACGACTCACGAGCGAATTAAATCATGTCCAAATTGGCTGGTGATGCTCTGCTGATTACAGGGTCTTTTTGTGTTGTTGGACGAGTGATTCATGGTTTTATTATATTTTTTAAACAGTTATATTATCATATAAACACAGAACTTCGCAGCGCAGAGAGTGGGGGCGGAGCATTCCAGACATTCCAAACCTGCGCTGACAGACATGAGGAAATCACGAGCGCATGCCCAACATTGTTTCATGAAGCTCTGATGATTTCTGCTGGTTTTTGTGTTGTTGGACAAGTGCTCTATGGTTTTATAATATTTTTAAAAGGTTTTATTAACATATAATCACAGAATATTGAAGCGCTCTGAGCAGACACACAGCAGGGGGCGGAGCAGAACTCAAGTTCAGCAGAAGCACGGACTGTCTGGCTCCCCCTCTGAGCCATATATAGCTCTGAGGGGGAGGTAGCAGAATGCTTTTCTGCTCTGAAAATATTTCTAAGTCCCAGAGTGTCCCAAAAATCGCAGACCATACCTTTAAACCACATACGTCAAAGTCAAGGCCTGCGGGCTATATCCGGCCCGCAAATTAATTATCTATGGCCCCCTGGATGATATTTAATTACTATTAGAAATAGCCCGCAGGCCACAGCCACCCGCTGGTATTTTGCACGCACCAACACTACATTCCCCACAATGCAATGGTAGTAGGGATGGTGCCGATCCGATCCGGAGTCATGTCTCATGAATCCAGAGTAATAAGACCCGCCTCATGTTACATTCAGGAAATCCATTTCATAGTTTGCAACCAGCTACACCATGTGGACTGAGTGAGTAGCACTTTAGCTAACAGCTAGCCAACTTTTTATCTCAACATGTCCGCTGTGTGGAAGTATTTTACACTAAACACCGCAAGATAGTAACGTGCGGTGTCTGCAGAGCCATAGCGCCATATTAAACTGCGGTCAATTTAGTTTTACGTTGGACATTTGAGCTCTGGGGCTTCAGCGGGACGCCACTCTCGCTGAACCGAAACAGGGAGACCGACCGCGGCCAGCTGCGTCCAGTCCGACCCGTTGTCTGACCATCTCGTAAGTGGGACAGGCTGAGAGCGACTGACCGAAATCATAGCGCCCGACCCGTATTGAACAAGAAAAACACACAGCTGAAGCCACAAAGCTCAAATGTTCACTGAGAAGTTGCTAAACTTCATCATAACAGCTATCAGCTGTAGAAAATGAAGGATTTCGCAGCTTGATACTTGCAGCTAACAGTAAGCAATCATAAAAAAAAACATATTAATTAAAAATCATAAGAAAACTGTATTAAAAAAACCAAAACGAAACAAACTGCTACATTATAAAACAATGTCAAATACTAAAAGCAGGAACATGTTTGTGTTGGTTTATGCCAAGAACTTAGCAGATGTAAAGCTATTTGCAGGAGATTTCAACATTGATTGGAATAAGTCGACCCCCCTCTGTGATAAATTCAAGGAATGTTGCCTATCTCTCAATCTAACACAACTTATTAGCCGTGTTTCCATCAAGGTTTCTAGGTGCGCATTTTGAAGTATCGCAGCAGAAAAGCTTAATGGAAACGGCAAAATCCGTATTTACTTTCTCAAGTTCGCCAAAAAGTTTATACGCTCGCTTGAGGTGGTTTTTGGGATCTGCGAAAATGAGCAGATGCGCAAAACGACAGATGGAAACACATTTGCCGACTCGTGCTGCCGTAGCGAACATTCACGTCACGTGACTGATCAGCTGTTTCCGCTCCGGACAACATGTAACATCGCTAAAACTAGTTGGCATGACAGAATAAATACAACTCGCCCGATAGCAACACGTACCTGAAATATTCTCTCCATTTTGATGAGATGTGTGGCCGGGTTCTGTTTTCAACTGCTACTTCCTGTTTACTGTAGACATGCGCAGTGCTGACGTCTGACGTAATGACGCTGACGTCTGACGTAATGACGCTGACGTCTGACGTAATGACGCTGTGCGCGGCTTGGAAGAAGCGCTTCAAGCCAGTAGATGGAAACACTTCTGATCTGCATTAATTTGTATTTACATATTTGCGAGGTAGCTCAAAATTCGAAATGAAAATGGATGGAAACACAGCTA
>JBBPBX010023261.1:0-40671 GCA_038048925.1 Garcialebias charrua | reverse complement strand
AGGTCAGTGGGGACGTTCGCCAGAGCTTTGGACTGCAGCAGTTCTGTCCGGCAGCCGAGCCTCCACATGAGCGCTGCTGCAGCCTCCAGAGACATCACTCTGGTGAGGGCTTCATGAAACAGCACCTAAACATTTCAAACGAGGCGGAGCTCGAGCAAACGCTTGTGTCTGTGAAAACTTGTGTTGAAATGTATTAATGCACATTAACAAACTCATGGGTCATGTAGGCATGTTGTGGGTGTAGATGCCTTTCATAACTTCAAACCTCGCACAAAGACTCCACATTATTGTTGTTGTTGTTATATTATTATTATTGTTGTTGTTTTCACAGACGTCACCTGAACATAATAATTTTAAACTGCATTTTGTTTGCACTGTGTTGTGTCAAGTTTCACGCCATGGACACGCTCCACGCTAACGGCTACGACATGACTCGAGCCATTGCAGCGTTGGTTCCTCAGGGGGGGCCGGTCCTCTGCAGGGATGAGATGGAGGAGTGGAGCGCCTCGGAGGCCAACCTGTTCGAGGAGGCGCTCGAAAAATACGGCAAAGACTTCACCGATATCCAGCAAGACTTTGTGAGTGGCAAAACAAAAAGAGGTGCATTTAGGAAAAAGTTGGAGTTGTGTAGACTTTGCAAAGGAACAAGAAGTAATGATTTGTAAATGTTATATACCAATATTTTATTCACACTGAAACACAGCGTACACATGTCAAGAACAACGAAAACATCAAACCTTTAAACAGAGAAACTGGACAACTTTTAGAATTTAAAACATATATTTTATAGCAGCAACATGTGTGTTATATGTCCTCCTGTGAAGCTGGGGTTCTCTTCAGCAGTCAGTAAACAGCCAGGAACTAAGGCCCTGTTTACACAGACACAGTGGGGGGAAACGGAGGTTTTGGGTATGTTAATTAGATGAAATTAATCAAACTTGTTGAGGAGAAACTGGCCCTTAGTTTGAAAAAAGTTTTAATTTTGGTCCCCTTTTGGAAGTGCGTTTGACACCCCTGGTCCAGAGCATCTGACTGAACTTTATTGGGTTTTTTCACCACCAACTTGGGGGTCCTGGCCTACAAATGACTAGTTTTCTCTCAGACCTGTTGTAAGGGTCTTAATTCAAGAAGTGTAGCTTTAGAAAATACATTAATTATTTTTCTTTGTCAAGACTTTAATGTTGTGGGAGTCGACGGCAGCGTTTGCACCAAACGTCCTGAAGCTGCTCAGCATCTAACCAGGTGGAGTCGGGTCCTCTGGACGGAGTCTTCTTGTAGAAACGTTTCATCTTTTATCCAGAAGACTTCTTCAGTCTGAGGTGCTGTTTTCAACTCAGTCTTACAAATAGCACCTTCTCATAATAAACCAACCATTTTGTTGTTGACATCCAGAACTAGCTGTTCACATGATCAAGGAGGACCATCAGCCTAACAACTGATCATTAGCACCCTGATGGTTGCTTGCTATTCTCAGGGGGCTGAGTGATGGCAGCATTGTAAGAGGGGACAAGTGGACATGGAGGCTCCGCCCCGTTTAACGATGGACGGGTTCTCTTCACAAAGATGGCCTCCTTCTCATTCCTCCTCTCTCAAACCATTGTTCCTCTCTGTCAAGGACGATTCATCTTTATCCCTGAAAGAGTGACCTCTGACCTGGAGATGAGAGTAGACCTCAGAGTCCTGGTCTGATGATGATGGAGTCCTGTTTGGGTTTCTGCTCTGCTTTCAGGAAGGCCCAGCTCTCCACACTGCTCCAGGGCCCGCCCTGTGTGGGATTTCTCCTTCTCCTTGGCTCCTGGGTTCTCCTTCTCATCTGAAGCTGGACAGTCGACTCACGTGGTCGTGGGACATTTGTTTTCTCACACACTCCGCATAGTCCATGTTTAGTCGTGCAGCTGAATGTCTGAGTGCATTTCCACAAACTTCTGACTAATCACACGATGCTTGGAGCATCCGCCAGGCGGGAGGAGGAGGAGTTCTGTCTTGTGTTGAGACGGGACGGGTGAAACTGCTCTCAGAACAAAATGACACCTTTTCACCACTCCGCTGCAGAGGGAACATGAGGCCAGCTCGTCACACTGAAGAAGTCTTTGAACAAAACTCGAAACGTTTCAACAAGAAGACTCTGTCAGAGGAGACATTTGAACAAAACGTTCTGCGAGTCTGAAATAGTCTAAATCTGTGAATTATTTATTTTGACAACTCCTTTAACAAGATTTAAAAAATGTTGTTAGTTAATCAGCTCATTGTTTCAGTCGGTTGTTTTTCCTTCATCAAGATTTTCTTTGACTCATGATTGAGGCCGACGCCTCGTGAGTCAAACAATCTGCTGCCTGAGCACAACTCCTCTGAAACTACTGTTACATCCTCTTCCTAAAACGAAAGTTACTACTGTAACTACGGTTCTATGAATTCCGGATGACCGCCAGAGGCGGTGCTTAAAGCACTGAATGATCATTCTTGCGCATGCGCAGGTCAAGCACAAATGACAACAAAGTCACCCCGTGACCTGCCGGGGACCCACGTGACTCTATATGGTCACGTAGCACTCGGCGTTCAATCTCTCAACCTTCTCGCAAAAGCAAGGATTCCGAGGGACCAAGCACTCTGGCGGTCATCCGGGATTCATAGAATCGAAGTTACAGTAGTAACTTTCGTTCTATTTCATCCCTACTGACCGCCAGAGGCAGTGCTTCAAGCACTGGATGACATATGCCAACACGGTCATGAGGAATCGGCAACGTTCAAGGAACAACCACTACGCAACTCACCCTAATGTGATGGGGAGGTATGCTGCTCCAGAACTCCTTGAAAGGTGGGGAGGAATGCTGCTCCAGAACTCCTTGAAAGGTGGGGAGGTATGCTGCTCCAGAACTCCTTGAAAGGTGGGGAGGTATGCTGCTCCAGAACTCCTTGAAAGGTGGGGAGGAATGCTGCTCCAGAACTCCTTGAAAGGTGGGGAGGAATGCTGCTCCAGAACTCCTTGAAAGGTGGGGAGGAATGCTGCTCCCGAACTCCTTGAAAGGGATGGGGCTCAGCCACATTCACCATGTAAAACCGAGTAAAGATACTAGGTGATGTCCAGGAGGCCGCACGGCATATAATGTCCAACGGTACTCCTGTCATGGCAGCAAACAAGGTCGACATGCCCCTTGTAGAGTGGCACTTCACTCCCGCCGGCAGTGGCCGGTCCTGCAAGGCATAATAAGCTTTGGAGATCAAATCCACAACCCAGTGTGCCAGTCACTGCTTAGAAAGGGCCTGACCTTTCCGTGAGCCAGTGTAGCAAACAAAAAGGCTATTGGTCTTCCGGAAGGGTGCTGTAACATCGATATATGCCTCAAGGGCACGAACAGGGCACAGTAGTTTGGAGGAGCATCCGATGTCAAACCGGGCAAGATGGAGCGGCTGGGTACGGGACACTTTAGGCATAAATGCCACATCAGGCCACAGCGTGACACCTGAGCTATCAGGGTTCCACCGGCAGTAGGGCTCGGCTATCGAGAGAGCCTGCAATTCCCCCACATGCTTTGCAGAAACCATCGCCAAAAGGAACGACATCTTCAGTGAGAGCCATTTGAGGTCAGCATATGCCAGGGGCTCAAATGGGAGGGACCAAAGAGCCTCAAGCACCAGAGAAAGGTCCCATGCCGGTGCCACAGGGCGGTTGGGTGGGTACAAACGCCGAGCACCTCTCCAAAACAGTACAACGTCCTTGTCTCGGCCCACCGAACAACCATTCAGCCCGATATGCCAACAGGAAATGGCAGCCACATATACCTTTAAGGTAGATGGAGACCGTCTCCGATCCAATAATGCTTGCAGGAAGGTCAGTATGTCAGAGACTGAACACTGCACCAGGTCACAAAAGCTGTCCACTTGTTAGCATAGAGTGTCCGCATGGATGGCGCCCATGCATTAAGCATTGTATGTCCTACTGACCCAGTGTATCCTGAAAAAGTGGACCCCGGCTCTGCAGGGGCCAGAGCTGGAGCCAGTCCGGTTCGGGGTGCAAAGTCCGACCCTCCATCTGGGAAGGAAGATCCCTCCTGGAGGGGAGACGCATCGGCGAGTCTGATCTTAGCTCGTGCAGTAGAGGAAACAAAGTCCTTGCCGGCCAGAAGGGGACAACCAGCAGAACCTTGTGCCCCTCCTGACGAACCCGCAGGAGAGTCTGAAAAAGTAGGCTGAATGGCGGAAAGGAATAAAGGAGGGTCCGGGGCCAGTCGTGTGCCAGTGCATTGTAGCCCAGAGGGCTACTGTCATCCAAGGAGAACCAAAGGGGACAGTGAAATACGTTCCCTTGAGGCAAAGAGGTCCACGTCTGCTCTGCCATAGACCGTCCAGATCCTCTCCACCACCTCTTGGTGAAGCTTCCACTCTCTTGGGAGCGGCTTCTGACGGGATAAAAAAATCTGCTGGCACGTTCTGTGGCCCCGGGATGTAGGCTGTTCTGAGGCTGGCCAAGTATGGAGAAGTCCAAGTCAGAAGTCGTTGAGTCAAGCACAACAGTTTCCTTGACCTGGTTCCCCCCTGGTAGTTGATGTGAAAATCCACAGTGGTGTTGTCTGACCTCACCAGCACATGCTTCCCTTGCAAGCCTAGAAGAAAGCTCAGAAGAGCCAGAAGCACAGCCTGTAATTCCAAGCCCACATGATGGAGCACTAATCGAGTATCTTGAACCGCCTGATCCCGTGTCGCGGCACGAATGAGCCAGTCGTCCAGATACGGGAGGATCTTTAGGCCCCATGCCTGTAGAGAGGATAGGGCCGCTGCGACGCATCGGGTGAATACCCTGGGAGACCGCGAAAGACCGAACGGGAGGACCCGGAATTGGAAGTGCTGCCCTTGAAAGGAAAAACGAAGCAACCGCCAATGGGGCGGCGTGATTGGAACCTGAAAATAAGCATCCCTGAGATCTATGGAAGTGAACCAATTGCCTGGGGAAATCGCCCGCAACACTTCCTTGGTGGTCAGCATATGGAAAGGCATGACCTTCAAGTACATGTTCAGGTCCCTGAGGTCCAGAATCGGATGTAGACCCCCGGACTTCTTCAGAACCAGAAAATACATGGAATAAAAGCTCCCTGGATCCAGCAGGAGGTCCACAGGCACTATAGCTCCCTTGGTCAGCAAGGTGCAGATTTCTTGGTTCAGCACCTGCGGCTCAAAAGGGGTGAGATGGCCTGGCCCCAGCTGGGTCACGAGCCTGACTTCTCTGATCTGGAGCAGGTCTCTGGGCCAATCTCAGACCCTGCGTTAGATCCTGAGGCTCAATGGAAGAAGGAGATGGGCGCGAGGACCTCAGTGAAGGGCCTGCAACTATCCAAGTGCCAGCTGGTTGGCGATCACGTCTGTGAAGCCCTGCCAGCTGCTGCCTTGTTCAAGACGCCTGAGCTGTACGGTCAAAGGCGTCCAGTGCTGCCGAGCCAAAAAGTTCCCCTAGAACTACAGGCAGGGCCCGGAGGGTTCTCCTACAAGGCTTAGTAAGTGGTGACTGTGCCAGCCAGACCTGGCGGCGAGCATGCACCAGCGTGGAGAGTGTATGTCCGATCTCCCTTGTCATGAGAGCAAAGGCCTACAGAGATACATCAACCAGGCCTTGCGTAGGGTGGTCCAGTGGAACACATTCCAAAGAGGAAGACAGGGCCGGCGTAACATGAGAGAGTTCCCAATCCAGCCCATGCGGGCCCCAAAATCATAGGCCTTGCAGAGAAGGTCATCAATAATACGACACTGAGGCCGTGGACAATGGGCATTGGGCCACAAAGCCTTATCAGGTGGGATAATAAGAAAGGCAATGCTCGGTTCCACCGTAGGCATCTGTCCCAAGCCAACCCTGGGTGCCTCCTGCATGACCACCGGGACCCTGCCATCCATTGTCAGACATGAGAATGCCTTGGTGTCTGACCAGCAAGCATGTAGTTCCCGTATATACTCCTCTGAGGGAGGAACCACAAAGGTAGCCTCTGATCTACTGTGCTTAAAGAATGCGCTGGAAGCTGCAGGCTGGTTCTGAGGAACACCAATCTGTAAACTGGCAAGAGCCGTTCGAATGGCGGCTGTCACAGACTCCTCCGTATCCTCCTGGGAGGCAATGGAGCCAGACCCAGAGGCCTCGGAGCCCAACCCCGGAAGGTCCTCACAGAAATGGGTGCCAGAGGCCACCACCGAAATAGAATCGTCACCATTGACTGATGCGTCATCCCGCTTGGGAGGGAGCACCCCGTCGCGATCACCATCAGCCTGAAAGGACTGGAGGAGGGCCTTCATGTGGGCCAGCTCGGTAGTGAGGTGATCCACCCTTATGGACAACCTCTCTGCATCGGGCCGTCTGGTTAGCTTCGCCGGCAGCAAAGGCGTAGCTACAGCAGGCCGTTTGCACATCTCCTGTCCTGGCGGCAATGGGCTATGCAGCGCAGTACCTGCCCAGTCAGTAGGCTGCTCCAGTACAGCCAACTGATCCAGTCTGACCGACCGGGGCATGACGCAACATTGGGAGCAAGCGTTATCTGATAGCGCCTCCCGGAGATGTCTCACATCGAGACAGGAGGGACACAAGTCATGCCTGTCCTCGGGCTGAAGTGGCGCCAGACAGGTTGAGTAGCACAAATTATCAAGCATCATACCGCTGAAAGGTGTGATCAGCCCGCCACCAACAAGAAGTCAATACGAGCAGAAAACGCCACTGGCGACTCCTTTTGTAGGGAAAAAAACCCGTAGAGGCTACGAACTTGGGATGAGCGGAAACGTCACTGGTGAGTTTAGATAAAACTATAGAATAACTCGGCGCGAGCAGAAATGCCACTGGTGAGTTGAAATAAGCAAACAATAGAAAAACTCAGCGCAAGCGAAAACACTACAGGTGAGTCAGATAAAACGACTAGAACGGAAGATCAACTCAACGCGGGAAGAAACGCCACCGGCGAGTCAAAAGAGCAGAACTTACCAGTTGTTGCAGGCGACCGTAGATCTGGTAAAGGTGAAAACAGCTTGTGCAGCCGTTGGAGGGCGAGACTTACCCGCAGCTCTGACCAAACTCGGTCACGTGGCTACCAGCAACAAGCAGCTAGGACAGCAGTGGTACACACAGAAGCAACCAGCTTCACATGACCACACGCCTGTACTCAACAAACCTGCGCGCGAGAAGAACAAAGGGATTGAACGCCGAGTACTACGTGACTAAATAGAGTCACGTGGGTCCCCGGCAGGTCACGGGTGACTTTGTTGTCATTTGTGCTTGGCCTGCGCATGCGCAAGAATGAGCATTTAGTGCTTGAAGCACCGCCTCTGGTGGTCAGTAGGGATGAAATAGAACTACTTTTATTTTGTTACAGCTTCTTCCTAAAACTACTTTTATTTTGTTGAATCTTCTTCCTAGCTGCCCTGGAAGTCACTGACGAGCACCATTGAGTATTACTACATGTGGAAAACCACAGATCGATATGTCCAGCAGGTAAAGTTCTGCTCTGTGTTTTATTAAACTAATGTATTTTTCTCTCTGCTCTCGTGGATCAAGTGTTTCTGTTTCTCACTCTTTTACCTGTTTCTGCTTCAGAAACGATTAAAAGCTGCCGAGGCAGAAAGCAAGCTGAAGCAGGTCTACATCCCCAACTAGTGAGTACTTTTTCTTGTATTGTTTTATTGTCTTACATTTGGTGTGATTTTACTGCCTTCTTTGATTTTAGGACAAATTCTGTGCCATCACAGTCTTACTAAAAAAATAAATAAAATAAATCCTCTTTGATGAATGCAAACTTTTCTGTTTCCATCAAAGTTCAGTCAGGTCCTCTGGATGCTTTCTTTGATTGAGATGTTTCGTCCTTCATCCAAAGGACTTCTTCAGTCCAAGGAGCTACAACAAAACCAGTCCCACAAGCAGCACACTCACATAGTGGGTCAACCAGTCTGCTGGTGATGAGATGGTTTCTGGAGTCCGCCCTCTCCCCCATCGACTCCTCTGAGGCAGCCATGGCCAAAGTGGTTCAAAACATCAAAAGTTCATCCTCAATAATCAGGTGATAAAATGACGTTTTGAACCACTTTGACCATGACTGTCTAAGAGCAGTCGATGGGGGAGAGGGTGGACTCCAGAAAACATCTCATCACTAGCAGACTGGTTGACCCACTATGTGAGTGTGCTGCTTGTAGGACAGAGTTTGTCTCTAACTTTATCTCCCAGTTGTTCAACATGTGCTGTACCTCTGATGATCTCATTCCTGATCTTATCCATCCTTGTCACTCCTAAGGAGAACCTCAGCATCTTCATTTCTGACACTTCCAGTTCTTTCTCCTGTCTTTTTGTCCATGTCTCTGTCTCCTGTCTTTTTGTCCATGTCTCTGTCTCCTGTCTTTTTGTCCATGTCTCTGTCTCCTGTCTTTTTGTCCATGTCTCTGTCTCCTGTCTTTTTGTCCATGTCTCTGTCTCCTGTCTTTTTGTCCATGTCTCTGTCTCCTGTCTTTTTGTCCATGTCTCTGTCTCCTGTCTTTTTGTCCATGTCTCTGTCTCCTGTCTTTTTGTCCATGTCTCTGTCTCCAGACCATACAACATAGCTGGTCTCACCACTGTCTTGTAAACTTTACCTTTGACCTTTGCTGACACCTTTTTGTCACAAATCACTCCTGAAACTTTTCTCCATCACTCCATCCTGCCTGGACTCTCTTCTTCACCTCTTTACCACATTCCCCATTTTCCTGGACAGTGGACCCCAAGTCCTTGAAGTCCTGCACCTTTGTGACCTCTGCTCCTTGTAGCCTCACTGTTCCACCTCCTCCCTCTCATTCACACACATGTACTCTGTCTTACTACGGCTGACTTTCATTCCTCTTCTTTCAAGTGCATACCTCCACCTCTCCAAGTTCTCTTCCACCTGTTCCCTGTTCTCATCACAGATCAGTCATCTGCAAACATCAAAACATTTCTAAAAGCATTGCAGAGAATATTCTTTAAACAGCCCAGACAGATAGTTTATTACAGAGGTATCCTTGGAAATGTTTAACAGATCAACCAAACTTGTCTAAAACAAAATGCTTTTGAATCTTATTGATTATATCTTATTATTACAGAGAAGAAAACCTGCTTTTATCTGTTTGTGTCTGTCTGTCAGTAACAAGCCAAACCCGAACCAGCTGAGTAACAACGTAACGCCAGCTCTTCTGAACGGAGCCGCGGGTGCTGGTGTCCCTGAACCCCCGGGCTCAGGACAAGCCCCACCTCTGGGCAGAGCCTGTGAAAGTTGCTACAGTAAGTCTTATTGCTGCTGATCTTCTACTAAAAACCTTTTGATTTGGTTAATTACAAGAGTCTTAGCTCAGTTTAACATGATTCAGGATAAGCAGCTATACAGGTAGTCCCCGATTTACGAGCGAGATCCGTTACAACGAGGCGCTCGTAAACCGGAAATCTCGTAATTTGGAACGGCCGCCATGTCTCTCGTAAATCCGGAATTTCGCTCGTAAATTGGAACGGTTTCGCTAGCGCGACTACAAACACTCTATTTTCATCCAAAAACTGCTTATGAGTGCATAAAAATGATCGGAAACGTGTGTCCATATGTTTAACTAACTAACTGTGGTGAAAAAACACATGAAAACTCAGTATTTTTTGCGTTTTTTCCAAAAATTCGCCAGCTCGTAAGTCTGGAACCTCGTAGATCAGAGCGCTCGTAATTCGGGGACTACCTGTACATCAGTCAGATGATAAGCAGAGATTCATCAGTCTGATGATAAGCCGTGATACATCAGTCAGATGATACGCTGCAATATATCAGTCAGATGATAAGCAGCGATACATCAGTCAGATGATAAGCAGTGATACATCAGTCAGATGATAAGCAGTGATACATCAGTCGGATGATAAGCAGCGATACATCAGTCGGATGATAAGCAGCGATACATCAGTCAGATGATAAGCAGTGATACATCAGTCGGATGATAAGCAGCGATACATCAGTCAGATGATAAGCAGCGATACATCAGTCAGATGATAAGCAGCGATACATCAGTCGGATGATAAGCAGCGATACATCAGTCAGATGATAAGCAGCGATACATCAGTCAGATGATAAGCAGCGATACATCAGTCAGATGATAAGCAGCGATACATCAGTCAGATGATAAGCAGCGATACATCAGTCAGATGATAAGCAGCGATACATCAGTCAGATGATAAGCAGCGATACATCAGTCAGATGATAAGCAGCGATACATCAGTCAGATGATAAGCAGCGATACATCAGTCAGATGATAAGCAGCGATACATCAGTCAGATGATAAGCAGCGATACATCAGTCAGATGATAAGCAGCGATACATCAGTCAGATGATAAGCAGCGATACATCAGTCGGATGATAAGCAGCGATACATCAGTCAGATGATAAGCAGCGATACATCAGTCAGATGATAAGCAGTGATACATCAGTCAGATGATAAGCAGCGATACATCAGTCAGATGATAAGCAGCGATACATCAGTCAGATGATAAGCAGTGATACATCAGTCAGATGATAAGCAGCGATACATCAGTCAGATGATAAGCAGCGATACATCAGTCAGATGATAAGCAGCGATACATCAGTCAGATGATAAGCAGCGATACATCAGTCAGATGATAAGCAGCGATACATCAGTCAGATGATAAGCAGCGATACATCAGTCAGATGATAAGCAGCGATACATCAGTCAGATGATAAGCAGCGATACATCAGTCAGATGATAAGCAGCGATACATCAGTCAGATGATAAGCAGCGATACATCAGTCAGATGATAAGCAGCGATACATCAGTCAGATGATAAGCAGCGATACATCAGTCAGATGATAAGCAGCGATACATCAGTCAGATGATAAGCAGCGATACATCAGTCAGATGATAAGCAGCGATACATCAGTCAGATGATAAGCAGTGATACATCAGTCAGATGATAAGCAGTGATACATCAGTCTGATGATAAGCAGTGATACATCAGTCAGATGATAAGCAGCGATACATCAGTCAGATGATAAGCAGCGATACATCAGTCAGATGATAAGCAGTGATACATCAGTCAGATGATAAGCAGTGATACATCAGTCAGATGATAAGCAGCGATACATCAGTCAGATGATAAGCAGCGATACATCAGTCAGATGATAAGCAGCGATACATCAGTCAGATGATAAGCAGCGATACATCAGTCAGATGATAAGCAGCGATACATCAGTCAGATGATAAGCAGTGATACATCAGTCAGATGATAAGCAGTGATACATCAGTCAGATGATAAGCAGCGATACATCAGTCAGATGATAAGCAGTGATACATCAGTCAGATGATAAGCAGTGATACATCAGTCAGATGATAAGCAGTGATACATCAGTCAGATGATAAGCAGCGATACATCAGTCAGATGATAAGCAGCGATACATCAGTCAGATGATAAGCAGTGATACATCAGTCAGATGATAAGCAGTGATACATCAGTCAGATGATAAGCAGCGATACATCAGTCAGATGATAAGCAGTGATACATCAGTCAGATGATAAGCAGTGATACATCAGTCAGATGATAAGCAGTGATACATCAGTCAGATGATAAGCAGTGATACATCAGTCAGATGATAAGCAGCGATACATCAGTCAGATGATAAGCAGTGATACATCAGTCAGATGATAAGCAGCGATACATCAGTCAGATGATAAGCAGCGATACATCAGTCAGATGATAAGCAGCGATACATCAGTCAGATGATAAGCAGCGATACATCAGTCAGATGATAAGCAGCGATACATCAGTCAGATGATAAGCAGCGATACATCAGTCAGATGATAAGCAGCGATACATCAGTCAGATGATAAGCAGCGATACATCAGTCAGATGATAAGCAGCGATACATCAGTCAGATGATAAGCAGCGATACATCAGTCAGATGATAAGCAGCGATACATCAGTCAGATGATAAGCAGCGATACATCAGTCAGATGATAAGCAGCGATACATCAGTCAGATGATAAGCAGCGATACATCAGTCAGATGATAAGCAGCGATACATCAGTCAGATGATAAGCAGCGATACATCAGTCAGATGATAAGCAGCGATACATCAGTCAGATGATAAGCAGCGATACATCAGTCAGATGATAAGCAGCGATACATCAGTCAGATGATAAGCAGCGATACATCAGTCAGATGATAAGCAGCGATACATCAGTCAGATGATAAGCAGCGATACATCAGTCAGATGATAAGCAGCGATACATCAGTCAGATGATAAGCAGCGATACATCAGTCAGATGATAAGCAGTGATACATCAGTCAGATGATAAGCAGCGATACATCAGTCAGATGATAAGCAGCGATACATCAGTCAGATGATAAGCAGCGATACATCAGTCAGATGATAAGCAGCGATACATCAGTCAGATGATAAGCAGCGATACATCAGTCAGATGATAAGCAGCGATACATCAGTCAGATGATAAGCAGCGATACATCAGTCAGATGATAAGCAGCGATACATCAGTCAGATGATAAGCAGCGATACATCAGTCAGATGATAAGCAGCGATACATCAGTCAGATGATAAGCAGCGATACATCAGTCAGATGATAAGCAGCGATACATCAGTCAGATGATAAGCAGTGATACATCAGTCAGATGATAAGCAGCGATACATCAGTCAGATGATAAGCAGTGATACATCAGTCAGATGATAAGCAGTGATACATCAGTCAGATGATAAGCAGTGATACATCAGTCAGATGATAAGCAGTGATACATCAGTCAGATGATAAGCAGCGATACATCAGTCAGATGATAAGCAGCGATACATCAGTCAGATGATAAGCAGCGATACATCAGTCAGATGATAAGCAGCGATACATCAGTCAGATGATAAGCAGCGATACATCAGTCAGATGATAAGCAGCGATACATCAGTCAGATGATAAGCAGCGATACATCAGTCAGATGATAAGCAGCGATACATCAGTCAGATGATAAGCAGCGATACATCAGTCAGATGATAAGCAGCGATACATCAGTCAGATGATAAGCAGCGATACATCAGTCAGATGATAAGCAGCGATACATCAGTCAGATGATAAGCAGCGATACATCAGTCAGATGATAAGCAGCGATACATCAGTCAGATGATAAGCAGCGATACATCAGTCAGATGATAAGCAGCGATACATCAGTCAGATGATAAGCAGCGATACATCAGTCAGATGATAAGCAGCGATACATCAGTCAGATGATAAGCAGCGATACATCAGTCAGATGATAAGCAGCGATACATCAGTCAGATGATAAGCAGCGATACATCAGTCAGATGATAAGCAGCGATACATCAGTCAGATGATAAGCAGCGATACATCAGTCAGATGATAAGCAGCGATACATCAGTCGGATGATAAGCAGCGATACATCAGTCGGATGATAAGCAGCGATACATCAGTCGGATGATAAGCAGCGATACATCAGTCAGATGATAAGCAGCGATACATCAGTCAGATGATAAGCAGCGATACATCAGTCGGATGATAAGCAGCGATACATCAGTCAGATGATAAGCAGCGATACATCAGTCAGATGATAAGCAGCGATACATCAGTCAGATGATAAGCAGCTGATACATCAGTCAGATGATAAGCAGCGATACATCAGTCAGATGATAAGCAGCGATACATCAGTCAGATGATAAGCAGCGATACATCAGTCAGATGATAAGCAGCGATACATCAGTCGGATGATAAGCAGCGATACATCAGTCAGATGATAAGCAGCGATACATCAGTCAGATGATAAGCAGCGATACATCAGTCAGATGATAAGCAGCGATACATCAGTCAGATGATAAGCAGCGATACATCAGTCAGATGATAAGCAGCGATACATCAGTCGGATGATAAGCAGCGATACATCAGTCAGATGATAAGCAGTGATACATCAGTCAGATGATAAGCAGTGATACATCAGTCAGATGATAAGCAGCGATACATCAGTCAGATGATAAGCAGCGATACATCAGTCAGATGATAAGCAGCGATACATCAGTCAGATGATAAGCAGCGATACATCAGTCAGATGATAAGCAGCGATACATCAGTCAGATGATAAGCAGCGATACATCAGTCAGATGATAAGCAGCGATACATCAGTCAGATGATAAGCAGCGATACATCAGTCAGATGATAAGCAGCGATACATCAGTCAGATGATAAGCAGCGATACATCAGTCAGATGATAAGCAGCGATACATCAGTCAGATGATAAGCAGCGATACATCAGTCAGATGATAAGCAGCGATACATCAGTCAGATGATAAGCAGTGATACATCAGTCGGATGATAAGCAGCGATACATCAGTCAGATGATAAGCAGTGATACATCAGTCAGATGATAAGCAGCGATACATCAGTCAGATGATAAGCAGTGATACATCAGTCAGATGATAAGCAGCGATACATCAGTCAGATGATAAGCAGTGATACATCAGTCGGATGATAAGCAGCGATACATCAGTCGGATGATAAGCAGCGATACATCAGTCAGATGATAAGCAGCGATACATCAGTCGGATGATAAGCAGCGATACATCAGTCAGATGATAAGCAGCGATACATCAGTCAGATGATAAGCAGCGATACATCAGTCAGATGATAAGCAGCGATACATCAGTCAGATGATAAGCAGTGATACATCAGTCAGATGATAAGCAGCGATACATCAGTCAGATGATAAGCAGCGATACATCAGTCAGATGATAAGCAGCGATACATCAGTCAGATGATAAGCAGCGATACATCAGTCAGATGATAAGCAGCGATACATCAGTCAGATGATAAGCAGCGATACATCAGTCAGATGATAAGCAGCGATACATCAGTCAGATGATAAGCAGCGATACATCAGTCAGATGATAAGCAGCGATACATCAGTCAGATGATAAGCAGCGATACATCAGTCAGATGATAAGCAGCGATACATCAGTCAGATGATAAGCAGCGATACATCAGTCAGATGATAAGCAGCGATACATCAGTCAGATGATAAGCAGCGATACATCAGTCAGATGATAAGCAGTGATACATCAGTCAGATGATAAGCAGTGATACATCAGTCAGATGATAAGCAGTGATACATCAGTCAGATGATAAGCAGTGATACATCAGTCAGATGATAAGCAGCGATACATCAGTCAGATGATAAGCAGCGATACATCAGTCAGATGATAAGCAGCGATACATCAGTCAGATGATAAGCAGCGATACATCAGTCAGATGATAAGCAGCGATACATCAGTCAGATGATAAGCAGCGATACATCAGTCAGATGATAAGCAGCGATACATCAGTCAGATGATAAGCAGCGATACATCAGTCAGATGATAAGCAGTGATACATCAGTCAGATGATAAGCAGCGATACATCAGTCAGATGATAAGCAGCGATACATCAGTCAGATGATAAGCAGCGATACATCAGTCAGATGATAAGCAGTGATACATCAGTCAGATGATAAGCAGCGATACATCAGTCAGATGATAAGCAGTGATACATCAGTCAGATGATAAGCAGCGATACATCAGTCAGATGATAAGCAGCGATACATCAGTCAGATGATAAGCAGCGATACATCAGTCAGATGATAAGCAGCGATACATCAGTCAGATGATAAGCAGTGATACATCAGTCAGATGATAAGCAGCGATACATCAGTCAGATGATAAGCAGCGATACATCAGTCAGATGATAAGCAGTGATACATCAGTCAGATGATAAGCAGCGATACATCAGTCAGATGATAAGCAGCGATACATCAGTCAGATGATAAGCAGCGATACATCAGTCGGATGATAAGCAGCGATACATCAGTCAGATGATAAGCAGCGATACATCAGTCAGATGATAAGCAGCGATACATCAGTCGGATGATAAGCAGCGATACATCAGTCAGATGATAAGCAGCGATACATCAGTCAGATGATAAGCAGCGATACATCAGTCAGATGATAAGCAGCGATACATCAGTCAGATGATAAGCAGCGATACATCAGTCAGATGATAAGCAGCGATACATCAGTCGGATGATAAGCAGCGATACATCAGTCAGATGATAAGCAGCGATACATCAGTCAGATGATAAGCAGCGATACATCAGTCGGATGATAAGCAGCGATACATCAGTCAGATGATAAGCAGCGATACATCAGTCAGATGATAAGCAGCGATACATCAGTCAGATGATAAGCAGCGATACATCAGTCAGATGATAAGCAGCGATACATCAGTCAGATGATAAGCAGCGATACATCAGTCAGATGATAAGCAGCGATACATCAGTCAGATGATAAGCAGCGATACATCAGTCAGATGATAAGCAGCGATACATCAGTCAGATGATAAGCAGTGATACATCAGTCAGATGATAAGCAGCGATACATCAGTCAGATGATAAGCAGCGATACATCAGTCAGATGATAAGCAGCGATACATCAGTCAGATGATAAGCAGCGATACATCAGTCAGATGATAAGCAGCGATACATCAGTCAGATGATAAGCAGCGATACATCAGTCAGATGATAAGCAGCGATACATCAGTCAGATGATAAGCAGCGATACATCAGTCAGATGATAAGCAGCGATACATCAGTCAGATGATAAGCAGTTATACATCAGTCTGATGATAAGCAGTTATACATCAGTCTGATGATAAGCAGCTATACATCAGTCAGATGATAAGCAGCTATACATCAGTCTGATGATAAGCAGCTATACATCAGTCTGATGATAAGCAGTTATACATCAGTCAGATGATAAGCAGCTATACATCAGTCAGATGATAAGCAGTTATACATCAGTCAGATGATAAGCAGTTATACATCAGTCAGATGATAAGCAGTGATACATCAGTCAGATGATAAGCAGCGATACATCAGTCAGATGATAAGCAGTGATACATCAGTCAGATGATAAGCAGCGATACATCAGTCAGATGATAAGCAGCGATACATCAGTCAGATGATAAGCAGCGATACATCAGTCAGATGATAAGCAGCGATACATCAGTCAGATGATAAGCAGCGATATATCAGTCAGATGATAAGCAGTGATACATCAGTCAGATGATAAGCAGCTATACATCAGTCAGATGATAAGCAGTTATACATCAGTCTGATGATAAGCAGTTATACATCAGTCAGATGATAAGCAGCTATACATCAGTCTGATGATAAGCAGTTATACATCAGTCTGATGATAAGCAGCTATACATCAGTCAGATGATAAGCAGTTATACATCAGTCTGATGATAAGCAGCTATACATCAGTCTGATGATAAGCAGTTATACATCAGTCAGATGATAAGCAGTGATACATCAGTCAGATGATAAGCAGTGATACATCAGTCAGATGATAAGCAGCGATACATCAGTCAGATGATAAGCAGTGATACATCAGTCAGATGATAAGCAGTGATACATCAGTCAGATGATAAGCAGCGATACATCAGTCAGATGATAAGCAGCGATACATCAGTCGGATGATAAGCAGTGATACAT
The DNA here is from genome assembly GCA_038048925.1 of Garcialebias charrua. Classification (NCBI taxonomy): domain Eukaryota; kingdom Metazoa; phylum Chordata; class Actinopteri; order Cyprinodontiformes; family Rivulidae; genus Garcialebias; species Garcialebias charrua. The sequence continues at coordinate 23,129 of JBBPBX010023261.1, read as the reverse complement.
CAGTCAGATGATAAGCAGCGATACATCAGTCAGATGATAAGCAGCGATACATCAGTCAGATGATAAGCAGCGATACATCAGTCAGATGATAAGCAGCGATACATCAGTCAGATGATAAGCAGTGATACATCAGTCAGATGATAAGCAGCGATACATCAGTCAGATGATAAGCAGCGATACATCAGTCAGATGATAAGCAGCGATACATCAGTCAGATGATAAGCAGCGATACATCAGTCAGATGATAAGCAGCGATACATCAGTCAGATGATAAGCAGCGATACATCAGTCAGATGATAAGCAGTGATACATCAGTCAGATGATAAGCAGTGATACATCAGTCAGATGATAAGCAGTGATACATCAGTCAGATGATAAGCAGCGATACATCAGTCAGATGATAAGCAGCGATACATCAGTCAGATGATAAGCAGCGATACATCAGTCAGATGATAAGCAGCGATACATCAGTCAGATGATAAGCAGCGATACATCAGTCAGATGATAAGCAGCGATACATCAGTCAGATGATAAGCAGCGATACATCAGTCAGATGATAAGCAGCGATACATCAGTCAGATGATAAGCAGCGATACATCAGTCAGATGATAAGCAGCGATACATCAGTCAGATGATAAGCAGCGATACATCAGTCAGATGATAAGCAGCGATACATCAGTCAGATGATAAGCAGCGATACATCAGTCAGATGATAAGCAGCGATACATCAGTCAGATGATAAGCAGCGATACATCAGTCAGATGATAAGCAGCGATACATCAGTCAGATGATAAGCAGCGATACATCAGTCAGATGATAAGCAGCGATACATCAGTCAGATGATAAGCAGCGATACATCAGTCAGATGATAAGCAGCGATACATCAGTCGGATGATAAGCAGCGATACATCAGTCAGATGATAAGCAGCGATACATCAGTCAGATGATAAGCAGCGATACATCAGTCAGATGATAAGCAGCGATACATCAGTCAGATGATAAGCAGCGATACATCAGTCAGATGATAAGCAGCGATACATCAGTCAGATGATAAGCAGCGATACATCAGTCAGATGATAAGCAGCGATACATCAGTCAGATGATAAGCAGCGATACATCAGTCAGATGATAAGCAGCGATACATCAGTCAGATGATAAGCAGTGATACATCAGTCAGATGATAAGCAGCGATACATCAGTCAGATGATAAGCAGTGATACATCAGTCAGATGATAAGCAGTGATACATCAGTCAGATGATAAGCAGCGATACATCAGTCAGATGATAAGCAGCGATACATCAGTCAGATGATAAGCAGTGATACATCAGTCAGATGATAAGCAGCGATACATCAGTCAGATGATAAGCAGTGATACATCAGTCAGATGATAAGCAGTGATACATCAGTCAGATGATAAGCAGCGATACATCAGTCAGATGATAAGCAGTGATACATCAGTCAGATGATAAGCAGTGATACATCAGTCAGATGATAAGCAGTGATACATCAGTCAGATGATAAGCAGCGATACATCAGTCAGATGATAAGCAGCGATACATCAGTCAGATGATAAGCAGCGATACATCAGTCAGATGATAAGCAGCGATACATCAGTCAGATGATAAGCAGCGATACATCAGTCAGATGATAAGCAGCTATACATCAGTCAGATGATAAGCAGTGATACATCAGTCAGATGATAAGCAGTGATACATCAGTCAGATGATAAGCAGTGATACATCAGTCAGATGATAAGCAGTGATACATCAGTCAGATGATAAGCAGTGATACATCAGTCAGATGATAAGCAGTGATACATCAGTCAGATGATAAGCAGTGATACATCAGTCAGATGATAAGCAGTGATACATCAGTCAGATGATAAGCAGTGATACATCAGTCAGATGATAAGCAGTGATACATCAGTCAGATGATAAGCAGTGATACATCAGTCAGATGATAAGCAGCGATACATCAGTCAGATGATAAGCAGCGATACATCAGTCAGATGATAAGCAGTGATACATCAGTCAGATGATAAGCAGTGATACATCAGTCAGATGATAAGCAGTGATACATCAGTCAGATGATAAGCAGTGATACATCAGTCAGATGATAAGCAGTGATACATCAGTCAGATGATAAGCAGTGATACATCAGTCAGATGATAAGCAGCGATACATCAGTCAGATGATAAGCAGCGATACATCAGTCAGATGATAAGCAGCGATACATCAGTCAGATGATAAGCAGTGATACATCAGTCGGATGGTAAGCAGTGATACATCAGTCAGATGATAAGCAGTGATACATCAGTCAGATGATAAGCAGTGATACATCAGTCAGATGGTAAGCAGTGATACATCAGTCAGATGATAAGCAGTGATACATCAGTCAGATGATAAGCAGTGATACATCAGTCGGATGGTAAGCAGTGATACATCAGTCAGATGATAAGCAGTGATACATCAGTCAGATGATAAGCAGTGATACATCAGTCAGATGATAAGCAGTGATACATCAGTCAGATGATAAGCAGTGATACATCAGTCAGATGATAAGCAGTGATACATCAGTCAGATGATAAGCAGTGATACATCAGTCAGATGATAAGCAGTGATACATCAGTCAGATGATAAGCAGTGATACATCAGTCAGATGATAAGCAGCGATACATCAGTCAGATGATAAGCAGTGATACATCAGTCAGATGATAAGCAGTGATACATCAGTCAGATGATAAGCAGTGATACATCAGTCAGATGATAAGCAGCGATACATCAGTCAGATGATAAGCAGTGATACATCAGTCAGATGATAAGCAGTGATACATCAGTCAGATGATAAGCAGTGATACATCAGTCAGATGATAAGCAGTGATACATCAGTCAGATGATAAGCAGTGATACATCAGTCAGATGATAAGCAGTGATACATCAGTCAGATGATAAGCAGTGATACATCAGTCAGATGATAAGCAGTGATACATCAGTCAGATGATAAGCAGCGATACATCAGTCAGATGATAAGCAGCGATACATCAGTCAGATGATAAGCAGTGATACATCAGTCAGATGATAAGCAGTGATACATCAGTCAGATGATAAGCAGTGATACATCAGTCAGATGATAAGCAGTGATACATCAGTCAGATGATAAGCAGTGATACATCAGTCAGATGATAAGCAGTGATACATCAGTCAGATGATAAGCAGTGATACATCAGTCAGATGATAAGCAGTGATACATCAGTCAGATGATAAGCAGTGATACATCAGTCAGATGATAAGCAGTGATACATCAGTCAGATGATAAGCAGTGATACATCAGTCAGATGATAAGCAGTGATACATCAGTCAGATGATAAGCAGTGATACATCAGTCAGATGATAAGCAGTGATACATCAGTCAGATGATAAGCAGCGATACATCAGTCAGATGATAAGCAGTGATACATCAGTCAGATGATAAGCAGTGATACATCAGTCAGATGATAAGCAGTGATACATCAGTCAGATGATAAGCAGTGATACATCAGTCAGATGATAAGCAGTGATACATCAGTCAGATGATAAGCAGCGATACATCAGTCAGATGATAAGCAGCGATACATCAGTCAGATGATAAGCAGTGATACATCAGTCAGATGATAAGCAGTGATACATCAGTCAGATGATAAGCAGTGATACATCAGTCAGATGATAAGCAGTGATACATCAGTCAGATGATAAGCAGTGATACATCAGTCAGATGATAAGCAGCGATACATCAGTCAGATGATAAGCAGCGATACATCAGTCAGATGATAAGCAGCGATACATCAGTCAGATGATAAGCAGCGATACATCAGTCAGATGATAAGCAGCGATACATCAGTCAGATGATAAGCAGCGATACATCAGTCAGATGATAAGCAGTGATACATCAGTCAGATGATAAGCAGTGATACATCAGTCAGATGATAAGCAGCGATACATCAGTCAGATGATAAGCAGTGATACATCAGTCAGATGATAAGCAGTGATACATCAGTCAGATGATAAGCAGTGATACATCAGTCAGATGATAAGCAGCGATACATCAGTCAGATGATAAGCAGTGATACATCAGTCAGATGATAAGCAGTGATACATCAGTCAGATGATAAGCAGTGATACATCAGTCAGATGATAAGCAGTGATACATCAGTCAGATGATAAGCAGTGATACATCAGTCAGATGATAAGCAGTGATACATCAGTCAGATGATAAGCAGTGATACATCAGTCAGATGATAAGCAGTGATACATCAGTCAGATGATCAGCAGTGATACATCAGTCAGATGATAAGCAGTGATACATCAGTCAGATGATAAGCAGTGATACATCAGTCAGATGATAAGCAGCGATACATCAGTCTGATGATAAGCAGTGATACATCAGTCAGATGATAAGCAGTGATACATCAGTCTGATGATAAGCAGTGATACATCAGTCTGATGCAGTGTATGTTCCAAAGATTTTACTTTACGAGTTATAACACAGTCTTTAAGTTTTGTTAGTCAAAGGGACCTCTAAGGAAACTTGACAGAACAATAAAATAAAAAACAAGTTTAAAACTGTCGTACATACCAAGCATTCCTTGGAGCGATGCACCCACTGCTGGCAAACTTTGAAACTAAGGGCCAGTTTACACGGCGCGTATTTTGAGTGTAACCGCTACTTTCTCTTTGCGACTTTGCTTATCGCCTACACGACGCTGCTGGCCCCCCTCGATGACACCGATACTTTTCTGACCCTGCTCTCAAGGTGGAAGTTTTTCGCTGACCCCCCGTTGATAATGTAAACATCTCCCGTGGAGCTTTTGTTTGAACACATGCACGCAGCACGCACGCGCAGACAGCCGGCATTTTAACAATGGCGGTGGACTGGACAGTGGACACACGCACCACTTTCTGAACTATAGCTGATGGAATATATTTTGATTCTCATATTTAATTATTCTACACCTTACCTGCATCTGTGTTGGAAGAGAGCAGCTGCCTGGATCCAGTTGTCTGTTAACGAGGCAGTCGGACATTTCACGTGTCACGCTGCACTATAACATACTAAATGTGCTATATATTAACAGTTTAACAATAATAAACAGTATTTATGTTAGCGTGGGAGATATTTACATTTATCTGAGCTAAATGAAGCTATCTGGACTCGTTACGTCATGCCTAACATGCTGCATGTTGAAAATGAAGACACCAGGTTGATTTTTAATTTATTTATTTATTCAACACCACAAACTCATGTCACAAACACTGAGAATTAAATTGAACACTTTTAAAAACACGTTAACCGAACTTTAATGAACTGGACTCTGTTGTTCATCCTGGTGGACACTGGACCCAGATCCGAACCGCCGGTCCGCTTCGTGGAACAGCTTCGACCTCGCAGGAAAAAAATAAAAATAAAACCTCAGTTGGTTGTTCTGTGATCGAACTAAACACCAGGACACATTATTAAGAACATTGTTTACCTTGTAGCGCTGCTGTAAATCAGCTGATTCTCACGGACTAAAGTCAGACATGTTGACTCGGTTCCGGTCCAGTCAGCAACTGGTGTGCAGATGAAGCAGGTCCCACTTGGTGTCAGATCTGTTGACTCTTATCCAAATTCCAGCTTTAACTTGTTGTTAACTTGTTGACAACAACTTGTAGTAGCTGAACTTTTAGCCAGAGAGGAAAACAGGCTGCCTCGTGTGCTCTGTTTACCTCAGGCAGCACGCATGCGCAGTAGTGAAGGTTCCAAAAATCACAGCGCCATCTAATGGCCCAGCATGGTAACTACAGTAAATTCATGAGTACGGGGGGTGGGGGGGAGAGAGTCGTATCCACAGAATTCGCCCATGTCAACGCAAAACTTTCAACCTAATTAACATACCCAAAAGTTGCGTTTCCCCCACACAGTGTCCGTGTAAACAGGGCCTAAGAGGATTTGATGAGTTGAAGCTGCTTTGATCAATTCTTAAAAATACCTTCTATGATCTTGGGGCGGCTGTGGCTGAGTGGTTAGAACAGTCGTCCTCCAATGCAAGGGTTGGGAGTTCGACTCCACCAGCAGTCACATGCTGAAGTGTCCCTGGGCAAGACACTAAACCCTCATTGCCTCCAGTGTGTGTCCCATGGTGTATGAATGTGATCAATCATTTATTAGTCTCTTTAGAATGATTTGTTCAGTTAGCTTTGTAGAGATCTAGTAGAGTGCTGTGTGTTTGGGTAAATTGAGACACAGATTGTTGTAAAGCGCTTTGAGTGTCTTGATAAGATAGAAAGATGATATATAAGTACATCCATTTACCATCTATCGTATGTTATGTATCTTTTGGGTTCTGCTGGTGCTCTTGTGTCCAGGATGCCTCTCACCTACTACCACATGAAATCTTAGCTCAGTATCTATACTTGGCTCAGTTTTATCAACAATTTATGGAAAAGTTTTCAACAAGGGTCTCACAGGAGCTGTTTGCAGACAGAGCATGTGTTGGGGACTACTCTCAACTACTTCCACACCTGTTTGAGCTCAGTATCTGTAAAACTGACTGAGTCATTGCTATTTTCATGGTGATTATGTTCAACTGGCTGTGGAGGCCATCTTGAATTGGGTTAACAGCAAAAGTTATTCAGTTGTAAAATCATATCAAATAATACCCTGATGCATGCTCAATAATCCAGGTAGAAAAATCTAAAAAAAGCTAAGTCTGGTCCTCTGGACATTCAAAAAACAAAACAAAACAAAAAAATTGTAGAAACGTTTCGTCTTTCATCCGAAAGACTTCCTCAGTCTGAGATGCTGTATTCAGCTCAGTCTTATAAATAGCACCCTCTCACAGTGGATCAACCAGTTTGCTGATGACAGCCTGAAACCAGCTGCTCACATGATCAAGGAGGACCATCAGCCTAACGATGGATCGTTAGCACCCTGATGGTTGTTTGCTATTCACAGAGGGCTGAGTGATACTAGCAATAACAGCGTTGTTAAGGCCGAGTTATACTCGCGCTTTGGTCCGCTGGCTGGAGCGTGTGCACTGAGCCGTGCGGCTTCATGCGTTTACAGTCGCTGTGTTTATGGTTGACGCACGGCGGCGCATGGCAAAGTGCTGTTCTTTTACGGACCAGCAGGAGGCAGTGCCCTCTAAAACCAGTGCATATGTTGCAAGAAAGGGTGTAGAAGAAGAATTGTTTGAAATCACACAACAAAAAAAGGCTTTCCGCTCGCGTGCTGAACTGTTGTCTTTATTAGAGGAGCAAATCATAATAGAACAACAGTTATTGTGTCTTGCGGTTTTAATGCATGGAGTCAGCTGAGGAGGAAGCGATCACTTGACTTTTGGCAAAAAAAAGAAAAGTCCAGATCAGGAATGAAGAAGGGGAATTTAATACATTTGTGTCACATACAAAACATTCCTCCATGCGTCGCGACACCGTCTTCACGACCACAGCGGCGCAGACAGCTGCAGGCTCTGGCGTGAAGGCTGTCGGGTGAGGTCCCCACCCGACCTGTCAATCAATTCAGTAGCGCCCACGGCGCGCGCACTAGCCTTGAGGAGTTTGAAAAATTCGGAGGTGCATGACACGCGCCAAAACGACGCGCGGGGCCTACGCGCAGGGGCGGGGACGATGATACTGCGTCACTTTTGGCGCGCGCACCCTGGCGCACTGAGCGACGCGTCGAGTATAAATCTAGCTTTAGAGGGGGACAGTTGAACCCGGAGGCCTCCACCTCTGTTTAATGATGGACAGTTTCTTTTCACAAAGATGGCCTCCTTTACTCCTCTCTCAAACCATCGTTCCTCTCTATCAAGGATGTGAACATCTTCATCCCTGAAAGAGTGACCTCTGACCTGAAGATGAGTGTAGACCTCTCCAGTCCATCACAGGGACACCTAGGGACAATTCAGAGTTACCAGTCAGTCTAACATGTTTTTGGTCTGTGGGAGAAAACTGGAGTACCCAGAGAAAATCCACGCAGCACGGAGAGAAGATGCAAACTCAACCCAGGAAGGTCCTGAGCAGAGATTTGAACCGGTGACCTTCTTGCTGCGAGGCAGCAGCTCTACTAACTGAGCCACTGTGCTGCCCCTATAGAGAAAATATTTGTAAAATAATTTGAAAGGTCTGAAAGTTAGAACAGCCTTCCAATACAAAGCAAGAATGAGCTGAATATGTAAATGACTAAAGTAGCACAAAGTATGAAAAAATAGTTAAAATGATAAAATAGTATAACAGGAATACATGAGTGTAAATTGTAATTTATTTTTAAAGTGCAGCTCCTTCCTGTTTGGTCGAAATGTTTTTCTGGACCCGGCTCCTTACGTTGGTGTTTCATGTTTGCAGCCAGCAGCTCGTACCAGTGGTACTCCTGGGGACCGCCCAACATGCAGTGTCGTCTTTGTGCTTCCTGCTGGACCTACTGGAAGAAGTACGGAGGCTTAAAAATGCCAACAAGACTAGACGGCGAGAGGCCAGGACCCAACCGCAGCAGCTCGGTACGCTAACATCAAACACATAGTTCTTGAACTGGTTCACATCCAGAACTGGTTCACATCCAGAACCGGTTCACATCCAGAACTGGTTCACATCCAGAACTGGTTCACATCCAGAACCGGTTCACATCCAGCTGTTCTGCCTGTCACTTCTCAGTCCTGCAACAGAGAAACTTGTAGAGTTGTCCTTCACAAGGTCGAAACCACTAGATCCTTCAGTTCATTGATGAGTTTGTTCCTGTGAGAAGTGACCACCTGTAAGGTGTTCGCTGTTTGAAGCATACTGCTACGTCTCGTTTGCCTGTGTGTGTGTTGCAGAGCCCTCATGGCCTCCCCCCTCGCCACAGCGGCAGCCCCAAGTTTGCTGTGAAGACCCGGCAGGCGTTTTACCTGCAGACCACCGGGCTGACGCGGCTGGCCCGTCGCTTCTGCCAGGACATCATCCGGCCTCGATACATGGCCAGACACCCGTACCTCTCCGTCAACACAGCAGCCATCAAAGCAGAGTGTGAGCAGCTGATGTCGTTTCATCAGAATCTCTTTAGAGAACATTTGTCAAAGTGCCGGCCCGCGGGCCAGATCCAGCCCGCACATTCATTATTTATGGCCCCCGGGAAGATTTTTTTTTTTTTGTGATGTAGAACCAGCCATCTTCTCCACACCATTATTATGAAATATTTATTCTAGTAATTATCTAGTGGAGTTTTTTTTATTATTATTTAATTATAACATATTTATTATAAACAGCTACATTAATTTTTTCATTCATTCATTCAACCTTTATTTATACAGGCTAGCCTCGTTGAGTCACGGGGACTCATTTACAAGAGGGACCTGTCTCACTCACACCCAGGGTCAATTTAGAGTTACCAATCAGCCTAACATGCATGTTTTTGGACTGTGGGAGGAAACCGGAGCACCCGGAGAAAACCCACGCATGCACGGAGAGAACATGCAAACTCCACCCAGAAAGGCCCCCGGACCGGGATTTGAACCGGGGACCTGCTCGCTGAGAGGCAGCAGCTCTACCAGTTGTGCCACCGTGCTGCCAAATTATAAAACAATGTAAAATACTAAAAGCAGGAACATGTCTGTGTTGGTTTATGCCAAGAACTTAACAGATGTAAAGCTATTTAATATTTTATTTAATTCATTTATTCATTCATTTAAAAGAGACAAAATAAAACAGATTCATCAAAAAGAAAACACTGAATGAAAAGAGTGCAGAAAGAAGAAACAAATTATTATATCACCTCCTTATAATAAACATTGAACCAGTGCGGCCCTTGGCTTGTAGCAAATTTGTTTTTTTGGCCCTCGGTGTTTTTGACTTTGACACCCCTGCTTTAATAATAATAATAATAATAATAAATTCAATTTATACCGCACTTTTCATTAATAAAAATCTCAAAGTGCTTTAGAGAAATGCACGTCGCCCTGTACCATTTAATAATTTTATTGTTCTTCTTTATACTTGAATACTAGTACTTTTGTACCTGTAAATATACCCCTGGCAGACACATATTTGTAATATAGATAAAACCTTATTTTTTAAAGCACGTCGCCCTCTGACGTGCATCTTTTAGCTTTCAGAATGAATTCTTGATGACCTTCAGCTGCTGTTGCATCAAACTTTATCTGGCTAGCTGTTAAATGACTGAAATAATGCAGATTTTAAGGTGAAGAGTGGTGGCAGCCATTTTGAGTCTGGTACATCAAAAGTTAATCGATTGTAGACACACATACATATTGTTTTGATCCTCTCTGTATTATACAGTGTTCGCCATTTTAGTTAGTTTCTGCTGCTATTTGTATTAATATTTTTATTTTATGTTTTCTTGTGCACTGTGGTTGTTTGTTTCTATTGTACAGCACTTTGGTTGGCCTTGTTGCTGTTTTAAGTGCTCTATAAATAAATTGGTATGGTATACATCCAATGATTACTTTCTGACCGTTTCATTATGATTCATAATAACTCATCAGATATTTTCCTAACAGACAGTTTACCTCAATAGTTAATGCCAACATTTTGAGCAAAGGTCTTGCACAATCTGTTAGCGCTCAGAGTATGTGTTGGAGATTATTCACAACTAGTGCCACACCAGAGTTCAGCTCAGCGTCTCTAAAACTGACAGATTTGTTGTGTTTGCATGCACTGATGAGCTGTCTCACGTCATGCAGGCTCCAAAAGTGAATCACCTGGAGATAAACGTCTGTACTTTCTGAATCACCTGGAGATAAACGTCTGTACTTTCTGAAAGTTTCATTAGAAGTTGTTCTTAATGGCCGTTCTTCTTCTCTGAATGTCTCCAGGTGCCCTGCGACTACCAGACCAGCCAAAGCAGCTTCTGCAGCTCAAAGCGATCGACCGCAAGCCTCTGGAATCTGTGGTTCGCTACTTGGGTAGGAAGACGTCCGTCACCTGGTGCACCAGGATGTCTGATTTGTGACGAGTGTTGCATCTACATCGTTTATGTCTTTGATGCAGTTGCAGTCAGATGTTTTCATTCGCCCATGGGCGTGGAACTTGTGCTGATTGGTGCTTTTACTTAAAGTCCGATCGATATGGACATTTTGACTATCATTGATACGATGTGTCCCCAAACCTCTATATCGCCCTACCCATGTATATCGTGGGTATCTCTACTTTTAATGATTTATTTTAAACATTTTGTCCTGGCTGGATACAAGTTTGGTGATTTCTGACAAACAAGTTTGAATTTATTGGGGATCTTATTCACACGAGTCTAAATGATATTTAAAGACTTGAACACATCATAATTTGCCTACTACTGACAGAATAAATGTTCTTTTAGCAAGTTTTACCTGGACCAAATGGCTTTTGTCTCCATCAACGTTCTCGGGGACAGATTTGTATAAATATTCCACCTTGGATTAAAAAAGGGTTTAAATTTTTTTTTTTAAATCATTCAACTTTTATTTGGACAGATGAATCACATTGAGCCCACAAGTGAGACCTTATTATTGATATTATGAATTGGTTATTATTAATAACATTGGTAGCTCGGGGGTCAGTGGTGGTCAGGTCTTGTAATCCTGAGGTTGTGGGTTCGAGCCCAGGCTTTAGTCATGAAGTGTGTCCAGCGTAAAGTCAAATCTTTCACGTGCGTTATCTCGCTGAAGGAGCAGAAACTTTGACAGACTTGCCCTGATGAGTGGATTGAAACATCTGGCTGCAGATGTTCAAACATCGTTGGTCTCTGAGGATTTTTTAAATTCTTCTAGCCTCAGAAAGTGAGGGGATGCTCTACAAGATCACTTGTCAGAAACTGCCTAAAGTACAAAAGGAACTGGCATTATTTGTTCATAATTGTACATGAGGCCTTTCAGATTTTAGTTTTTCATACAAGGCTTTGTTCCATCTGTCATTTTTAATTTTATTTTATTTTTTTTCTCTTTGTTATTCTCCTTTGTTTCTTTCTCAAATTTTACAGAAGCACATCCACGTCCATCCAAGCCTGAGCCCCCGACTCGTGGAGGCTCCATCTCCACAGGCAGCTTGACCCCCATGAAGTCCTCTCCCATCCTGAACAACGGCTCTCCCACCATCCTGGGCAAACGCAGCTACGAGCAGCACAACGGCCTGGAGGGTTGGTTTTCTCTGCTTCAACACACAAGATCGTCTGTTGCACAATAACTGAACTTTGTGGTTGTTGAACTTCCACACTGTTCTGTATTTTTTATTTAAAATATTTGTCTGAACCTAAACATGTTGACCTTTCTTTGGTATAAAGTTGTCACATTTAAAGTTACTGGAATGGGAAGATGTGTGGTGGTTTTAAACCTTAATGCAGTTTTTGTAGCATCCATCCATTATCTTTTACCCACTTCTTCCATTTTGGGTCACGGGGGTCGCCGGTGCCCAAGTACAGCAGTCACTGTGAGGGGTGGGGGACACCTGGACAGGTCTCAGTCCATCACAGGGACACATAGAGACAAACGAGACAAACAACCATTCTCTCTCACCTAGGGACAATTTAGAGTTACTATCAGTCTAACATGCATGTTTTTGGTCTGTGGGAGAAAACCCACGCATGCACAGAGAGAACATGAAAACTCCACCCAGACAGACACCCGGCTGGGATTTGAACCGGCAACCTTCTTGCTGAGAGGCTCTACCAACTGTGCCACCATGCTGCCTCCCAAACGTCTATATCGGCCTAAATGATCAGCCCTACCGATGTATGGGCCGGGCTCTAGTAATTAAAACACAGTATGTGAAACTTGTTCGCTCAGTGAAAAAGTTCTTCTGAGGCTCAGGGCACCATTCCAGAGCTAAAGGGCCTAAAAGCTTTTATAATAATAATAATAATAATAACTTTTATTTATAACGCACTTTACATACGGTACAAAAGATCTCAAAGTGCTACAGTGTCCAGTTAACCAGGAAGGAGAAGCTTTTTTTTAATAGTTGCTTGCCACCTAAAAGCAAAGGTGAAGTGACAATGTTTTTGCTTGTGTTAGCAAAATATCTCATTGAACACTGAATGAAACTTGCAGGAAGTAATCACTGGTTATACTGAGTACTCCTTCAGTTGATCAAATGTTGGAATGGACCCTTTTCTAGTTGGCTGCCACAGCCAACATACTTTAAAAACACTAAAAGGGTCAGGAAGGAGTCCTTTCGACAGATACAGAGGTAAAAAATGATTTGTGCTGGTAGTGCAAAGACACACGTGGTCTGAGCGTGACCGCGTGGTGTTGCATCAGATGGCATGTGTTGTTTTAAGGTTTGACTAAAACAGCTACAACTTTGTGTCATTTCTCAACATCAGATCATCTTAGTTTAAAAATCAGGAGACGACGAGCGAGAGAACGTCAGAGCTGAAAAAGACACTGAACACGCTCGGCCTCACGCTGCAGTTAGTCTTTGGTCTGTGTTGTCATGGCAACAGTGAGAAGAGGAGAGTTGAAGCTTGGTGTCCTGAGGGAGCACTCGGGCCCAGACTACAATGATGTGTCGAGAGATCAGGATTTAGAAGAGTGACGTCAAAGCTTTCATGAAAATGAAGCACTGGCTTATACAGTACAGTATATTCCATCCATCCATCCATTGTCTTCCTCTTATCCGGGGTCGGGTCGCGGGGGTAGCAGCCTAAGTAGGGAGGCCCAGACTTCCCTCTCCCCAGCCACTTGGAGCAGCTCCTCTGGGGGAATCCCAAGGCGTTCCCAGGCCAGCCGAGAAACATAGTCCCTCCAGCGCGTCCTGGGTCTTCCTCTGGGTCTCCTCCCGGTGGGACATGCCCGGAACACCTCACCAGGGAGGCGTCCAGGAGGCATCCTAACCAGATGCCCGAGCCACCTCAACTGGCTCCTCTCGATGTGGAGAAGCAGCGGCTCTACTCCGAGTCCCTCCCGGATGACTGAGCTTCTCACCCTATTGCTGGATCCCCACCGCACGCATCTCGCGCAGCCGAAACAGCCACTTTACATTGAAAGTCTATGAGGGACGCGCATCTTGGAGCAGCGGGTCGTGTCGCGGCGCATCTACAGCATACAAGCAGCGCGAAAGTGAGCAGCAGCTGTTTCCTACTCCCGCGTCGCATCCGAGCAGCGACTGTGGAAGCACGGAATGCCGTGCTTCCACAGCTCGCTTCAGCTCGCTGCTCAGCAGCAAACAATCAGGACCAATCAGGAGAGACTCTGCCATGTGATCACGCAACATGTAAACAGGTAAACATGGAGGAGAAACTTACAGCAGGTCGTCAAACTGGGCGCGGGTGACACGGAAGTACCGCTGAAAGCGCTCCTCGTCTGCGCGCAGCTCCTGGATCAGATGGTGAAATTCACCGAATTCATGACGCCTCTCTAATGTGGGGTGAATCCAGAATCGTCGTTGTGCACGGCGTCTGCGTGTTGCTGCTTTGTAGATTAAGTACAACAAGGCAATTCTTCGTATTGCGTCCGCCATTTTTCTGAGACCGGAAATAAACAAACACCACCACCGGAAGAGGACCAACACGCTCCTCCTCCCACTGCAGACGCGTTAGATGAGGACAGTCATCTGTTGACAAGCAGCCAGTACAGTGCGTTTGGAGATTTTTGGAAGCGCGATATGCTTTAGGTGAGGATGAGGCATATCTCTTAAGGGAGAGTCCAGACACCCTGCGGAGAAAACTCATTTCAGCCGCTTGTATCCGAGATCTTGTTCTTTCGGTCACAACCCAAAGCTCATGACCATAGATGAGGGTGGGAACGTAGATCGATCGGTAAATTGAGAGCTTTGCCTTTTGACTCAGCTCTCTCTTCACCACGACAGACCGGTACAGCGCCCGCTTCACTGCGGACGCTGCACCTATCCGCCTATCGATCTCACGCTCCAGTTTTCCCTCATTCGTGAACAAGACCCCGAGATACTTAAACTCCTCCACTTGGGGCAGGACCTCCTCCCCGACCCGGAGAGGGCATGCTACCCTTTTCCGGCTCAAGACCATGGCCTCGGATTTGGAGGAACTGATCCTCATCCCGGCCGCATCACACTCGGCTGCAAACCGCTCCAGTGAAAGCTGTAGATCACGATCTGATGAAGCCAATAGGACCACATCATCTGCAAAAAACAGAGAAGCGATTCTAAGGCCACCAAAACGGATCCTCTCAACACCTTGGCTGCGCCTAGAAATTCTGTCCATAAAAGTTATGAACAGAATCGGTGACAAAGGGCAACCTTGGCGGAGTCCAACTCTCACTGGAAACGAGCCTGACTTACTGCCGGCAATGCGGACCAAGCTCTGACACCGGTCGTACAGGGACCTAACAGCCCATATCAATGGGCCTGGTACCCCATACTCCCGGAGTACCCCCCACAGAACCCCCCGAGGGACGCGGTCGAATGCCTTTTCCAAGTCCACAAAGCACATGTAAACTGGTTGGGCAAACTCCCACGCACCCTCCAGGACCCTGCTGAGGGTGTAGAGCTGGTCCAGTGTTCCACGACCAGGACGAAAACCACACTGCTCCTCCTGAATCCGAGGTTCGACTATCCGACGGACCCTCCTCTCCAGAACCCCTGAATAGACCTTACCAGGGAGGCTTAAGAGTGTGATCCCCCTATAGTTGGAACACACCCTACGGTCCCCCTTTTTGAATAGGGGAACCACCACCCCAGTCTGCCAATCCAAGGGAACTGCCCCCGATGTCCACGCGATATTGCAGAGTCGCGTAAGCCAACACAACCCCACAACATCCAGAGCCCTAAGGAACTCAGGACGAATCTCATCCACCCCCGGAGCCTTGCCACCGCGGAGCTTTTTAACCACCTCGGCGACCTCAGCACCAGAGATTGGAGAGCCCGACCCAAAGTCCCCAGGCTCCGCTTCCTCAGTGGAAGACGTGCCAGTAGGATTGAGGAGGTCTTCGAAGTATTCCGCCCACCGACTCACAACATCCCGAGTTGAGGTCAACAGCACGCCATCCCCACCATAAATGGTGTTGGTCGCGTACCGCTTTCCCCCCCTGAGACGCCGGATGGTGGACCAGAATCGCCTCGAAGCCGTACGGAAGTCATTCTCCATGGCCTCTCCGAACTCCTCCCACGCCCGAGTTTTTGCCTCAGCAACCACCCGAGCCGCATGCCGCTTGGACTGCCGGTACCTATCTGCTGCTTCCGGGGTCCCACAGGCCAAAAAGGCCCAATAGGACTCCTTCTTCAGCTTGACAGCATCCCTCACCGCCGGTGTCCACCACCGGGTTCGAGGGTTGCCACCACGACAGGCACCAACAACCTTGCGGCCACAACTCCGATAAGCTGCCTCGACAATAGAGGCGCGGAACATGGCCCACTCGGGCTCAATGTCCCCCGCCTCCCTCGGAACGTGTTCAAAGCTCTCCCGGAGGTGGGAGTTAAAGCTCCGTCTTACGGGAGACTCTGCCAGACGTTCCCAGCAGACCCTCACAATACGTTTGGGTCTGCCAGGTCTGACCGGCATCCTCCCCCACCATCGGAGCCAACTCACCACCAGGTAGTGGTCAGTTGACAGCTCCGCCCCTCTCTTCACCCGAGTGTCCAGGACATGCGGCCGCAGATCAGATGAGACGACAACAAAGTCGATCATCGAACTGCGACCTAGGGTGTCCTGGTGCCAAGAGCACATATGTACACCCTTATGCCTGAACATGGTGTTCGTTATGGACAATCCATGACGAGCACAGAAGTCCAATAACAGAACACCACTCGGGTTCAGATCAGGGGGGCCGTTCCTCCCAACCACACCCCTCCAGGTCTCACTGTCATTGCCCACGTGAGCGTTGAAGTCCCCCAGTAGAACAAGGGAGTCCCCAGGAGGCGCACTCTCCAATACCCCCTCCAAGGACTCCAAAAAGGGTGGGTAATCTGCGCTGCCGTTTGGCGCATAGGCACAAACAACAGTCAGAGCCCGTCCCCCCACACGTAGGCGAAGAGAGGCTACCCTCTCGTTCACCGGGGTGAACCCCAACGTACAGGCTTATATATTATTATTATTATTATTACTATTATTATTATTTTTTTTATTTTTTTTCCCTACTGCCTCAGTGAATGTTTTTATGACTAATTTGCAGGTACCAAATCCAAAGGTCTGACTCCTCAGTGGGACATCATGGCCAAACGTGTGTGTGATGCAGTCCGGCCCGCAGCCTCCCTGCAGGAGGAACACGTGCACGAACTGGACTGAACTCTGTGGGAACAAGCTGTGCTGCAAACACCGCTAAGGTGAGACTCCCAGAACGGGCTGCTTCCAGAACAGGCTGCTTCCAGAACAGTCTGCTTCCAGAACAGGCTGCTTCCAGAACAGGCTGCTTCCAGAACGGGCTGCTTCCAGAACGGGCTGCTTCCAGAACGGGCTGCTTCCAGAACGGGCTGCTTCCAGAACAGGCTGCTTCCAGAACAGGCTGCTTCCAGAACGGGCTGCTTCCAGAACGGGCTGCTTCCAGAACAGGCTGCTTCCAGAACAGGCTGCTTCCAGAACGGGCTGCTTCCAGAACGGGCTGCTTCCAGAACGGCTGCTTCCAGAACAGGCTGCTTCCAGAACGGGCTGCTTCCAGAACGGGCTGCTTCCAGAACGGGCTGCTTCCAGAACAGGCTGCTTCCAGAACAGGCTGCTTCCAGAACAGGCTGCTTCCAGAACGGGCTGCTTCCAGAACAGGCTGCTTCCAGAACGGGCTGCTTCCAGAACGGGCTGCTTCCAGAACGGGCTGCTTCCAGAACAGGCTGCTTCCAGAACGGGCTGCTTCCAGAACGGGCTGCTTCCAGAACGGGCTGCTTCCAGAACGGGCTGCTTCCAGAACGGGCTGCTTCCAGAACAGGCTGCTTCCAGAACGGGCTGCTTCCAGAACAGGCTGCTTCCAGAACAGGCTGCTTCCAGAACAGGCTGCTTCCAGAACGGGCTGCTTCCAGAACAGGCTGCTTCCAGAACAGGCTGCTTCCAGAACGGGCTGCTTCCAGAACAGGCTGCTTCCAGAACAGGCTGCTTCCAGAACAGGCTGCTTCCAGAACAGGCTGCTTCCAGAACGGGCTGCTTCCAGAACAGGCTGCTTCCAGAACAGGCTGCTTCCAGAACGGGCTGCTTCTCAACGCCTGTTCTTGTTGTGAGAAGAGAGCAGATCTAAATGATTTCTGGACACAGGTGTTAAGTGTCTAACAGCAGCTGACCTGATTAAAAAAGAGGAACATTTCTCTGGAAAACACCATCTTCGTTTCGTTTCCCTCAGTTCTCGCTGAGGACACGAGATGGTTCTGCTGCCTCCAAGTGGCCAGAATGTCTGGATTAGAAGAAACCATGTAATAAGTCATGTTTTCTTTGTTTCACAGCAGTGGAGGTATGAAATGGAAAAGGCCTTTTCCACTGAGCCACAGCCGTGGGCAGCTGAAAGGAGGTGAAGACGACTCGTTGGCATCAAGACGTTTCTTCAGTCCGTGCACGTCTGTCGGCTGAAGACGGATCGATCTGTTTGGTTTATCAGGAGAGATGAGCCTGACTGTACAGGACTGTGTTATTACTTACATTTCTTATTATTACTGTCTTTGTAATTATTGTTATTGTTATTATAATTTTGTACCAACTATAATTCAGCTGATTGTCAATCAGACGATGGAAACTTGTAAAGTTTCATGAAAAGATTGTAAAACCCTGAGCTAAAGGGGAGAAGGAAAGTCACATAAGCCACTTGTATTTTCTACATTTTACTTTTTTAAAAGAGGTGAAAACGGACGGAGAGTTTTTGTTTTAGCATCGTGGCGCTCATCTCGTCTGTTGTCCATTCATCTTTGAAGATTCAGCCTTTTCATTGAATTTGAGTTGTTCATAGAAAAAAGTTTCCTCCGTGTGAACCTGCTCTGCTCTTTGTCCAAAAAGGTTTAATTTATTGGAAAAATGTGGTGTTTTTTCTACCTTTTTCACAAATAATGCATCTATGCCTCAGTATTGTAATTAAACAAGAAACTGCTCTTTCCTCTGCTGTTGGTGTCTGTCCTCAGAAGATTCACTGAATGTTCTTTGTTCTTGTTGGTGTCGACCTAGCCTGGTTAAAACCAGACCCTGTCCTTCACTTCGCTTCGGACAAGGGTCTGGGATCTCTTAATAGAAAACCGATTCTTGCTGGAGGCGTGGCCTCTGCTGAGGAACAAGACCATTGGATCTTAGAACATTTTTGAACAGGAAAAGCATTCTGCTCCCTCCCCCTCAGAGCCATATATGGTCTGCTTCCTCTGCTCTCGTGAACTTGAGATCTGCTCCACTCCCTGCTGCATGTCGTCTCGCTACCACTGGATATTCTGTGTTTATGGAAATAAAACGTCTTAAAAAATAAAACCATGTAGCTCTGGTCCAGCTCACCATAAGGCCAGAAAATATGCAGGGACTCGGGCAGCAACGTAAAACCCAAGTTTAATTCTCTCGTGACAACCTGAGGCTCTTCCTCGTTCATTTCACTCAGCGGAGGGAGAGGAGGAGGGAGCGATTACTTGACTTTTTACAAAAAAAACTCCAGATAAGGGATTAAGAAGGGGAAATTAATACATTTGTGTCAGATATAAAACAGTCCTGCATCGCTTTGAATAGAACATGCGGGTGCTCGCTGGCTGCGCTGGGACAGGTGGGGGCGTGGGTTAGGGGCCAAAAGCTCCGCTCCTTCTGTTCTCTGATTGGTCCGGTCAAAAATCTACCGGAGAAATCGTTGTGTATGGGAGAAGTCCCAGACTGAGCAGTGAAGGGAAATGAGAATTGAGCAGAGCTGCGTAGGAGGGCGAGGGCCAGGCTAGTGTCGACCCAGTTTCCTGACTCCACAGAAGTTCAGCAGGGTAAATGCAGATTATGGCCACTTTTCGTTCCTAACGGCGTCATGTTATCAGTATTAGAACATTTTAAGACACAAACCGTTGATTTGTAACAAACGTCTGATAAAAAGCAGGAGTGCAGTCTGTTTTCATGCGAGATGTTTTTGACGTTGAGCTGTCGGATGACATTTGTTCCTCTAATTATTAATGGAAGCAAAGTGCACGACTCATTTACTGGTTCAAAACCATTTGATCCTCAACAAGGTGCACATTTTCTTTGTCAGTATGTTTTCACAGTTACTTTTAACAATGGAAGACGTGAAGAAACCCAAACTTTGAAGCTCTGCAGCTCCAACATGCTTCACAACAGAAACATCAAGTGTACGGTTTAAAAAGGAAGTTGAGTTTTACATCACCGAGCTGCTCTGGAGACTCTTGAAGGGTTTTTATAAAATCACAGTTTAGTTTGATGAGTTTCTTTGAGGCGTTTTAAGTTTTGCCACATAAATTAAGATTAATTTGACTCGATTATTTATTTTCCTTTTATAGATGGCCTCCCTTCTACAGCCATCCTCTTCACACCATTATGAATTCTTTTTTATAGGATGGAAAGAAAGGAAAGATGGAAAGTAAGACTACAAAATATAATAAACATACGCAAAGAGCATAAGGCAAATGCACCCAACCGCTGTCTGTAAACCTGCAAAGAACATGATAGAACACAGCAACAAAATACATATGTATAAAAGACTTAGAATATTCATGGCTTTGCAGTAGATTTCTATAAATATATATGACTCGATTATTCAATGGCATTTTTCAGAGAGAACGTCTGAGGAATGGAGAAGAAGTGTTCTTGTGGACATTTTTAAGAACAATGGTGATGTACAGAGTTGTGGCAACTACAGGGGAATTAAGTTGATGAGCCACACAATGAAGATCTGAGAGAGTTGTGGAAGGAAGACTTATAATAATAATAATAATAATCATTTTATTTAAAAGCGCCTTTCAGGACACCCAAGGACACTTAACAAACCAATGCAGTGTAATACAGATCAAACATTATCAGCGACAAATTGAAATATAAAATACATAAAGAATATAAACTACAAAATAATAATACATTTATTAAAGTTAATGATAGGCTAGTCTAAAGAAATGTGTTCTCAGAGCAGTCTTGAACAGAGAAAGGGAGGTGGTGTTTCGAAGGTCTGGTGGTAGAGCGTTCCAGAGGTGAGGGGCAGAGCAGGTGAAGGCCCTGCTCCCCATGGTGGAGAGGCGGGCAGAGGGTACATGGAGTTGTAGTGAAGAGGAGGATCTGAGAGAGCGTGATGGGATGGAGATTTGTAGGAGGTCAGATAGATAAGGAGGGGCAAGGTTGTGGATAGCTTTGAACGTGAGGAGTAGAATTTTGAAGATGATGCGTGATTTAACCGGGAGCCAGTGGAGCTGCTGCAGGACAGGAGTGATGTGGTTATAGTAGGAGGAGCCAGTGGAGCTGCTGCAGGACAGGAGTGATGTGGTTATAGTAGGAGGAGCCAGTGGAGCTGCTGCAGGACAGGAGTGATGTGGTTATAGTAGGAGGTTTGAGTGATGACACGGGCAGCTGAGTTCTGGACCATCTGTAACTTAAAGATCCACTGACGTGATTTTTCTACTATTCATCAAATTGCTCAAAATATATATATATTATCATTTAAATATGTTAGTTTTTGCAAACAAAATGATAAATCACTTTAATTTTGCTTTAAAAGTGATTTTGAACTTCAAGCTGTGTTTAATCATGGGAAATCCGTTTACACCCGAACGCACCATCTGTGATGTCATGTGCAGAGTTGAGGCAGAGCTCTTGGCTTGTCACGGTATGAGCAGCTCACATAAAAGTAAGTCTGATACGGCATCAGATCTAAATTAGATCCTGCTGTTTCTTGTTCCATCACCCAAACTATTTTCTGCTTCCCAAAATGAAGACAAATAGCTTAAATCTTCACCTAGATTGCTAAATTAGTCAGGTTTTAAAATGTCTGCTATTGAAGAGACTGGAGCCCTCTGCCTCTCACTCTGCACATTACATCACAGATGGTGCGTTCAGGTGTAAACGGATTTCCCATGATTAAACACGGCTTGAAGTTCAAAATCACTTTTAAAGCAAAATTAAAGTGATTTATCATTTTGTTTGCAAAAATTAACATATTTAAATGATAATATATATATATATTTGAGCAATTTGATGAATAGTAGAAAAATCACGTCAGTGGATCTTTAACTTGTGGAGAGATTTGTTGGGGAGGCCGTAGAGAAGGGAGTTGCAGTAATCGATACGGGAAGTCACAAGACTGTGCACCAGGATGGCTGTGGAGCGGGGTGTGAGAGAAGGAGGGAGACGGTTAATATTACGAGGTGGAAATAGGCAGACCGAGTAATATTGTTGATGTGTGAAGTGAAGGAGAGAGTGGACCAAAAAACATGCTTGTTAGGCTGATTGGTGACTCTAAATTGACCCTAGGTGTGAGAGTGGATGGTTGTTTGGTGTGAGTGAGACAGGTCCCTCTTGTAAATGAGTCCCCGTGACTCAAGGAGGCTAGCCTGTATAATTAAAGGTTGAATGAATGAATGAATGAATGAATGGTGTCGAGGATGACACCGAGACTCTTGACCTGAGGGGAGGGGGATAGCAGAGAGTTAAGGGGGACGAGAAGATGTTCTGATTTTGAAATAGTTTTTGGTACCAACAAGAATGATTTCTGTTTTGGTACTGTTTAAAGGAAATTGTTAGAAAACCAGTGATTTAGCTCAATGAGACTTAGACAAGAGGTGACTATCTGTGAGCAGCAGTATGGTTTCATGCCAAGAAAGAGCACCACAGATGCATCTTTGATTTGAGGATGTTGATAGAGAAGTACAGAGAGGGTCAGAAAGAACTCCATTGTGTGTTTGTGGATTTAGAAAAAGCATATGACAGGGTGCCAAGAGAGAGGTGTGGTATTGCATGAGGAAATCTGGAGTGGCAGAAAAGTATGTTAGACTGGTACAGGACATGTATGAGGACAGCAGGACAGTGGTGAGATGTGCTGTAGGAGTGACAGATAGCTTCAAGGTGGAGGTGGGATGCATCAAGGATCGGCTCTGAGCCCCTTCTTGTTTGCTCTGGTGATGGACCGACTAACAGATGAGGTCAGGCAGGAATCCCCATGGACTATGATGTTTGCAGATGACATTGTGATCTGTGGTGAGAACAGGGAACAAGTGGAAGAGAACTTGGAGAGGTGGAGGTATGCTCTTGAAAGAAGAGGAATGAAAGTCAGTCGTAGTAAGACAGAGTACATGTGTGTGAATGAGAGGGAGGCCAG
>JBBPBX010023260.1:11759-40673 GCA_038048925.1 Garcialebias charrua | reverse complement strand
GCTCCACTCCCAGAACTGAGCCAGCTCTCAGCTTATTGAGTCTGTATGTTGGCATCAGGCTCGTCTTTGATCCCTTCATATTTTCAGCGCACAGTGTTACAACAACAGAATCAAGGTAAGTCTTGCAAGACGAAGAAACAAAAACATCCCCAAAATGTAGCTGTTGTTGGTTTTAGCACATGCTCAATGTATAAAGCAATGAGGGTGCACATATCAAGTGTCCTTGGGTGTCCTGAAAGGCGCTTTTAAATAAAATTATTATTATTATTATTATCAAGCTGAAGGTTTACCACAAATATTAATGTTGTGTCATAAAGAACACAGTTTTCTCATCAGTTGTTTGCATGAGGCTGAGTGACGCACACACAGCAGGCAAAGTTCGTTTTTGCAAAACATCTGTATCTGTAGGGAATGGGTCTTATCGCACTAACTTTAACTAGAGTTATCAACCTGTATGTCATTCTTCCCAAAAGTTCTTCTCAAAACACAGGTGGTGTTCTGATTTCCTTAATTCCTTTTATGAGTCAAAGTATTGCAGACAGTTAAATCCTGAAGTTCTCTCAGGCAGACACGGAACAAGGGTTAAACGTTATTTCACAATATTTTGCCGAAGGATCAGCCTCATCCATAATTTATCTTCATGCGTGTGCCACACAGGTGAACCTAATAACTTAGAATGATGAAAAAGAAATTGTTTCTTTTTTGTTGGAAGAATAACTGGGAGCGGTGTAGAGGAACATGTAACAAGTGCAAATGTTAGGAAAGCAACAGACATGAATGTCATGAATCATGCATGCTGACATAAGCCCTGATTTTTTTATTTCATATTTGTTCAGGTTTAAGTTTCTTTATTGTCATTCACATCACGTGTGGTACATGAGGTGGAATAAAATTATGTATGCAGGGTCCCAGTTACACATAAAAATAGCAAAAATATAAAGTATAAAAAGAAACATTATACAAGTCTCTAAGATATTCACTAAGATTTACACTGATATGCGCTAAACAAATGCTAAACCATGTGCTTTCTTTCGGATGCTCTCTTCTTCAGGGGTCGCCACAGCAAAATAAGTTGAACGAAGACGTGGCAATTGTTTTTACACCGGATGTCCTTCCTGACACAACCACAGACCACCAAGCTACCACAGCCCTCTGTGTGGAGCAGAGGGCTTCCATCTAGGGCACCCAGGGGAGCAGATGGTGGAGGTTAAAGCTCCACTGACATCATCTTTTAACTTTCCATAAAATGGCACTACATATATATATATTAAGATTGACCTCTGTTCGTTTTTGCTAAAACAATGTTAAATTAATTAAAATTCCTCACAAAAATAGTTTAAAATTAGCGCCTTTTTTTTACATGATAAATATGGATTTTCCCGTCGCGCGATTATGACGTCAGACACAGACTCCGTCAACTGCGCACATTGATACAATGGACGAAGATGCAAACGCATCCGTCCAATTTAGCCATTTAAAACTTTATATTTTAGCGGTTTGTCTTCAGAGAAGCCAAAGTCTGTGGCGGTTCTACTCACGGGCCCGTGCCCGTGTAAGATGGACCCTGGCCCGCCCTCCGAGCAGAAGCGGAACCAATGCTCATGGCACATACCGATACCAGCCTTGTTTACGTATCGATCCAACCCATGATGCACGTTGGCTTCAAACTATGGAATGGATTTCCTGAACGGAGGCGTGTCTCATGAACCCAGAGTAACAAGACCCGCCTCACATTCAGGAAATCCAGTTCATAGTTTGCAGGCAGCTACAAGCGTGAGGGGCTGACTGAGTACTCTGTTGGGTTTGTTTTGACATCGTTTGGAAAGAGCGGGTCGTTTGTTCATGGATTGTTTACATGGAGCTGGACGCTTGTTTCTTTCGCAAGATGGATTGTTTACATGGAGCTGGACGCTTGTTCCTGTTGCAAGATGGATTGTTTACATGGAGCTGGACGCTTGTTTCTTTCGCAAGATGGATTGTTTACATGGAGCTGGACGCTTGTTCCTGTTGCAAGATGGATTGTTTACATGGAGCTGGACGCTTGTTTCTTTCGCAAGATGGATTGTTTACATGGAGCTGGACGCTTGTTCCTGTTGCAAGATGGATTGTTTACATGGAGCTGGACGCTTGTTCCTGTGGCAAGATCGATTCGGACAACACTGGTGAGTGCATGCTAGCAGCTAGCCGACTTTTCATCGTAACATGTGCGTTGTGTCACGGAAATATTTTACACTCAACACCGCAAGACAACAACGTTCAATGTTTGCAGAGCTATATAAACACATCTGCGTCACATTAAACCGCGGTCAAGTTAGTTTTACGCCGGACATTCCATCGAGCTCAGGGCTTCAGCCAGCGGTGTGTTTTTCTTTTTCATGCCGGGTTGGGCGCTCTGATTACGGCAGCTGTTTCAGCTCCCGCCTGGGAGCTCCGTGGCTTCGCATCATAATACAGCTACTAATATAAAGCATGTAAAACACTAAAAACAGGAACATGTCTGTGTTGGTTTATGCCAAGAACTGAAAAAAAATTATAACCTGCTGTTTACTCGAAATAACTTTGGCTTCTCTGAAGACAAACCGCTAAAACATAAAGTTTTAAATGGCTAAATCGGACGGATGCGTTTGCATCTTCGTCTGTGTCTGACGTCATAATCGCGCGACGGGAAAATACGTATTTATCATGTAAAAAAAAGGCGCTAATTTTAAACTATTTTTGAGAGGAATTTTAATTAATTTAACATTGTTTTAGCAAAAACGATCAGAGGTCAATCTTAATATATATATATGTTGTGCCATTTTATGGAAAGTTAAAAGATGATGTCAGTGGAGCTTTAAGTATTTCCTTTATATATTTTTTGTCTGTTTTTGCACAGTTTAATTTATATTTATGCATCTAAGTTATTTTATCTGTTAGTTGTAGATCTTGCACTACAAATTAGTTTGAACATTACTGTTGCAGTTCTTTGGAATCAAAGATATTAAACCAGATGAAACTTTGGCTGTAAAACACAGTACATTGCATACTGGTGTTTTTTGTTGTTGTTTGCTTGTTTGTTTGTTACTTTTAGTATATACTATAATGTAAACACAGGACTGTCAGAGTTACAACGAGTTTATGTTAGGTGGGTAAATGATCTAACCATCTGACTGTTGATTGCAGTAATCCACATTATTAGCATAAATAGAGGGCCCCAAACCAAATTTGGCTTAGGGCCCCATAGAGGCTTGGGCCGGCCCTGATATTCATCCAGTCTCTCACAGAACAGTAATCTCCTTCACATTCCACGAACCAAATTAAGGACCATGGGAGACTGGGGCATTCTGTGTGGCTGCCCCCCACCTATGGAACTCCCTCCCTGACTACCTGAGAGCTCCACAGTCACTGGTTGACGTTAAACAATTTAAAGACCTTTCTTTTTTAGCGAGCCTACTCTGCCTCCACATGATTTTATCTCTGATCTTAGTTGATATCATCATTGTTTTTAATTGATTTTATTATAGATTTTTGTTGTTTTATCATTGATTTTACTTGATTTTATCACTTGTTTTGATTTGATCATTGATTTTAGTTGCACTTTGTAGCACTTTGAGATTTTTGTTAATGAAAAGTGCGTTACAAATTAAATTCAATATTATTATTATTATTAAAAACCTGAAAGGCGGCGGGCGACAGGCATCTCTCCCTGAATGAGGTGGAAGGCCTTCATGCTGTGCTGTGAAGCCCTCTATGGGCGGGGCGCGGTACTGCAGCAGCGGGGGCTCCTCCTCCCCCCTCCTCCTCCCCCCTCCTCCCGGGCTGCATTCCTCTCTCTCCGCTCCATTCACACACGCAGGGAGACGTCGCAGCGCGAGCACCGCGGCACCAGCGTGGACATGTACCCGAGTTTTGGAATTTAAAGCCATGGCGGGGATACCCACGCTCCGGACCGCCTGAATGTGTAAGTACAGAGAGAAGACGCGCGCGGCTCCCCCCTTCGAGTGGAAGGAGCAGGTTTTATTCACAGACACGTTCACATTCGTGCTCCTCAGCTGGCGTGTGGCTCCGTGTGAGTGCTTCCCGTCCACGACACGAACCCCGTGGACTCTCTCGGGTGTCAAAACAGTTTAGGACGAGCGGTGAAGACGGAGGGACACACTGTGGACAGCGCGTGACTTTAGCTGTCTTAACTTCTTTGATGTGAAGCCGCCCTCTTTGATGTGAAGCGCCCTCCTTTAATGTCCACCTGGTGCTGACCAACAACTGATGAGACCAGTCCCTAAAACAAATGGACTTTTACTTTTGGAACGAAAGCTCGTGTGGAAATGTTGGACCCGCTTGTTGCTTCCAGACAGCAGGAATGTTAATGTCTCCCCCCAACATCTAATTACATCCACGAGACATTAGTCCCGCAGGACTGCAGGTGTCTCTTTATTTTGTTTATTTACTTACATTTGGCTGAACCCGTTTTCTTTCAGAGGACCTCAGGGAAGAGTAGATGTGTCTCCAAGGGGGTAAGATCGATCCCCCCACCCCTCCTTTTTATTAGCTTTGACATAATTAGAAATAGCGCTGGTGTGATGTGAAAAAGAGTTAATCTGCTACTAAAGAATGAGAGGCAATTTGTGAGCTTTGTTATTCGACAGCTCTTTGAGCAGGGATGGAGAGCTGAGAGTCTGTGGGTGTGTTGGAGTGCGCATTTGCTTGGCACCCATTGAAAATGCTCTCATTGCTCTATTGGATTCTCCTCACTTCCATTTTATTTTTATATTTTTCAATCAAATCCTGGTTAACCAAATTAGTCTGGGCAACCGAATCACCCCAATTCATTTGGAGCCCATTTTAAATTTGTATTCATGAGTCCTATTAGATGAGCTTGGGGTTAATTTTAACCATTTAAAAAAAAATCCCCAGAGATAAGAGGGGAAGTGAGGCTTATCAATACAAATCACTGCAGTTATCCTTACATATTGCAGGACTCTTATGAGTTAGACCGTAAAGACGATATGAGGGGTTTTGTCTTGCATCAGTTTATGCAAGCAGCTTCTACTTTAGGTAAAATAAAGAACGAGAACCGTACCACGAGTGTTTATTTAAGAGGTGGTGCCCAACTAACTACAGGCAGAGACATTTTACTGTCGCACGACGGAAGTGAAATGATCGTGAAACAAACAGTTCCGAGCGTGCAGAAGAACCAGCCAGGAGAGCCCATAATCTAGTGAAACACTGTGCAAGGACTGGACCTAGTCGTCTTGCAGGGTTAAAACAGCCGCCACGGTCTGATCATCAGATCATGATGATCCAGATGCATGTTCAGGCATGTGCCAATAACCACACACTGTTGTAACCTAAATTTAGCAGAGCTCCAATAATCGAGCTCTGTCCCAAAAAGTTCCCAATGTAAGGATGAGGGGGGGAAAAACTGTTTTGTTTTGTCACAGTGCCACCGTGTATGGCATCCCAACGTGAAAACTGGCAAACAAGCCAGAAAATTACAAGCAATTTGCCTCAATCATCCCTAATTATGATACACATCTTCTGCACAATGGGACCAGCGGTGTCGTGAATGTCCCGAGCCTGCTCTGTCCGGTTTGTCAGCCGGTGCTGCTCCAGTGATGTCCAAACTTTGGAATCTGAGCTGACGTGTGCACTTTGCACCCCTCTGGCCCTGCCTTTGTGTAGCTGTCCCGACGTCGCATTCCTCTGGACCTTTCAGTCAGCCGTGTGTTCAGGGTCTAATTAGGTTGTTGTTGCTTGACAAAGCAGAGGGTGGAATACTGAAATGCACACAGCCTGGTGGTAAATGTTTTAAAAGTTTTTTTTATATACCGTAGTTTTTTAAGGGAATGGAGATTAAAACGAGTATTTAAATTAAACTCCTGGAGGCACGTCTGGGACTTTCTCAGCTTGAATGGGAAAAAAAGCCTCACGGAATCGAGAAAATTGTTTATGAATGCAGAAAGATTTTCAGCACATATAGTTGTAGTCTGCAGGGTGTGCAGTGCTGTGATTCATGACTTTCATGCTGCAGACCAATGCATGGACTGTGTTAACTTTCAGTCTGTTGTATTGCCATGCAGTAAAATCCAAGTCTAAAAAAGCTAAGTCTGGTCCTCTGGACATTCATTTAAATGTCCAGAGGACCAGACTTAGCTTTTTTAGATTTTTCTACCTGGATTATTGAGCATGCATCAGGGTAAAATCCAAGTCCTTTTCCAGTTTCCTTACTGTTTGACATTCTGAACCCGTGTGACAACCTCATCTTTAGGCATTTCCTCCTTTTGCCTTCCCTCCTCTGTCTCTGCTCTTCTCCTCCTCAGACTTGTGCTGTTGCTCACTCTTTTCTCCCAGTTCATTTCTCAGTTCTTCCATCCTCCTCCTCACTTACAGAGGTCCTGTTGTTTTCTTTACTGCTCATCAGCAAAAGGTTAAGGGGGATGATAGTGTTTATGCATGCGCAGATACTATATTGAATATTGCTCTTGAGCAAAGTTGTCAAGAGAAGGGACAAAATCTAGCACTTTCAGCACAAGCTACTTGATGAAAAAGACAACGATACAATGATGAGTTCAGTTTGCTAACAGGAGTGGGAATTGGCTACGGTCTCTCCTTGAGCAGAACAGACCCCATGCTGCTGATACACAAATCTGAGTGCACGGTTCCCAGCAGTCTCACCAGTGGGCACTTTATGGGGAAAAAAGCTGTAGATGTCCCAACTCATTCTGAGGCGCAAGTACAAAATGAAAATAGATTTTCCTTCACATTTTCCATGTCATTGTCAGACGTGTAATGACATTAATTAGTATTCATATCGTTTTTTGTTTGTTTTGTTTTTTGAATGCCCAGAGGACCAGACTTAACTTTTGTAGATATTGGTTTTTGGTTTTGATAAGTACTCAAATGGCCATAGTGGCCATCGCTCAGGGAGGAGTTCTGCCCATTGTTCAGGTGGTCCTGCTGCCCAGGAGGACCGAGAGCCGGTGGGTCCCAGTGGACGGATCGGCATCTGCAGCCAGTTTCTTCAGATCCACTGTGGTACAGACTTCCTGCCCACAGCCATCAGCATCTAGAACAGGGGTCACCAACGTGGTGCCCGCGGGCACCCGGGTGCCCCCAAGGACCATTTGAGGTGCCCCCGGACCTGTTCTAAAAATAGCACAACTCACTACTAAGCTGCATTTAAAATTTCATTTTATTCAGTTGTTATTCTTTTTTTGTATTTATATATATTTTAAAATGTCTATCTTAAAAATATGTTCTTAAAAATATGTTTATTATACATTTTTTTTCAATTTACGCTTTGTTATTTCCGAAGAGTTTATCAAACTGGTGCCCTTTGTATGACTCCGTACCCACGAAGTAGCTCTCAGTTTCGAAAAAGTTGGTGACCCCTGATCTAGAACAACTCTTAAGGAAACCAGGATAATGAGCTACAACAACATTTAAGTTCCCTTTGGGATTAAAAAAATATTTTGAATTGCATTATGAGTACTTATAAATATATTATATCAAAGTCAAAGTCAAAGTCAACTTTATTGTCAGATCTGCAATATGTACTGTACAGGACATACACAGGACCGAAATTGCGTTTCTCTCAGTCCCTCGGTGCAACAGTAAACATCTAAACATTGAAACACTGAAACATATAATAATAGACATAAGCATAAAATAGTAAAACTAACACTGTCCTGAGTTTTTGCATAGTGGTATAAGAGTATGAAAATTTACACCAACTCTAAAACTAAAACTAAAACATTAAACATTTAATGAACATAATACTGTCCTGAGTTTTTGCATACTAGTATAAAAAAAGAGTATAAAAAGTATAACTAAAATAAACTAAAGGTTTCTAGCATTGACATTTGCAAAGTGGCAAAGCAGCGTATGAGTTAATGTGCACAGTATATGTATGAGGTAGTAGTTGATGTTGTTATAGAGGCAAAAAGTGGCATATGCAGTAAGGCACATTGGGCATCCCTAAATAAGACCGTTCAGAGCACACTGTATATGTATCAGCAGTGGTGTAGATATTAGAGTAGTGTAAATGTAAACAGTAGTAATTAAATGTAAGCAGTAGTAATAAAAGTAAACAGTATTAATAAATGTAAACAGAGAATGTAAACAGTATTATGACTATAGGCAGTGATGTAATACAAACATTAGTGCAAGTATGAGAAGTAGTGCAAACTGTATGAGCACATGACCGAGAGTTTAGTGAATAACCCGTTTGATGACACAGAGTCCAGTGTTAAAATCTTTGTGTTGTGTGGTAATGTGTGAGAAAGTTTTAGTGTTAAGGCAGTTCAAATGGGAGGGGGGGCAGAGCAGGCAGAGTGTTTAGCATCCTGACTGCCTGATGAACAGAGCTGTCTCTCAGTCTGCTGGTTCGAGCCTGGAGACTCCTCAGTCTCCTCCCTGATGGCAGCAGTCTGAAGCAGCTGTGTAGTGGGTGTGTGGGATCACCTGCCATGCAGTGGGCTTTCCGAGTGAGGCGTTTGCTGTGTAAGTCCTGCAGTGAGGGCAAGGAGGTGCCCACGATATATATACTATATACCATAATTTCCGCCCTTTAAGTCGCTCCGCCCCATAAGTCGCTTTAGTCCAATATGTCCAATAAATTGGAAAAATCCATAAACGTGTCGCAGCTCTGTATACGTCGCATTTATTATGCGTCACTGCAGACGCATCGCGTATGATCCGCGTCACCGCCCTGCTGCATATGGCGGCCACAGGAGTGTGCACGGAAAGACTTTAACAAGATTAACACAGTAAAAACAATTATTTGTTTGCTGAAAATTATAGCAAAGATGTGTCTTAGTTTAACCTTTCCTTAATAAATGCACGTAATTGTCAAATCAGCTGGATTTAAAAAGTAGTTTTGCTACGTGCACGCGCAGCGAGCGGATACGCTTCATTTCTTTAAAATTTAGCAAGATAAACACTTAAAAATATATTTGTTAGCTGACATTATAGCAAAAGTGTTTCTGAGCTTAACCTTTCCTTAATAAATTCACGTAATGGTCAAATCTGCTGGATTTAAATTGTTTCGCTTTGACGTCTTCCAAACGGTTGCGCGCGCTGCGAAAATAAATTATAAATAAATCGAATTTTAGCTCAAACATCTACAGCTAATAGGTTGTAAATATCCATCCAGTGATTACTTTCTGTAAGTTTCATCAAAATCTGTCGTGTGGTTCTTGAGCTATTTTGCTAACAAACACTAGTTCAGACCTACCTCCAGAGTTCAGGAGGCCGGGCTGCGACAGAGTGAGTCCGAGCAGAGGAGAATTTTTTCGGACACATGAGCTGGGAACGGTCGGTGGACCCTAGCGGCCGAAAGTGGTACTGCTGTCTCTAGAGGCCGAAAGTGGTACTGCTCTATTTTTTTCGTCAGAATGAATGGAAACTGTCATATCTCAGCCAAAAATTGTCTAGAAATATGGGAAAAAATCCTTAAATATGTCGTTTCGCCCCATAAGTCGTAGGACATGAAAATTTGTAAAAAAAACTGTGACTTATAGGCTGGAAAATACGGTATTTCTCATCAGGAAAAAAAGTGGTATCGGTGCATCCAGCTCGTGCACCAAATCAAGACAAATTTTAATGAATTCTTGCAGAAACTAATCACTGAATGTACGTTTACAACTGACTAACCAGTTAAAGTGGCTGCAACAGCCAACTGACTATTAAAAACAGTGATTGTTGTAACTCAGGCAGTTTCACAGAAATTAATGTAAAACTTGATGTGGTTGTAGCTGAGAGCCATTTTTAACTCACACTCATATTGTGACATCTTGAGAGAGTGGTGGCACAGAGGTTATAGAAAGTGGGCCATTGATAGGAAGATCGCTGGTTCAACTCCGGATACCGATATCAGAACATGTGGGTGGCATTGGTGAAGCACCCACACCTGTCTGCACCCTCATTTTTCCCTACTCTGGACCCTTGAGCAAGGCCCTTAACCCCACCATCTGCTCCCCCGGGAACCCTAGATATCAGCTCTCTGCTCCACACAGAGGGCTGTGGTAGCTTGGTGGTCTGTGGTTGTGTCAGGAAGGACATCCGGCGTAAAAACAATTGCCAAGTCTTCCTGCAACTTAGTTTGCTGTGGTGGCCCCTGAAGAAGAGAGCAGCCGAAAGAAGAAGGATAAAAAACCTCAGTGTGACATCTTACAATATTGCATGAGTGTGTGCAGTTATTTTCAAGAT
The DNA here is from genome assembly GCA_038048925.1 of Garcialebias charrua. Classification (NCBI taxonomy): domain Eukaryota; kingdom Metazoa; phylum Chordata; class Actinopteri; order Cyprinodontiformes; family Rivulidae; genus Garcialebias; species Garcialebias charrua. The sequence continues at coordinate 30,485 of JBBPBX010023260.1, read as the reverse complement.
TTGAGCAAAACAGCTACACTCTGGCCTGAAAGGCGGCAGACAATATGCATTTCTTTAAAAACCTGCCTTCTTCTCTTTTCATACTCTGTAGCTGAGTAAAATCCTCCTCCCTTTCTTCATAACCAGTTCTCCTGCATGTTTCTGCTGGGTTGATTGGACTTCATAGTTCACCAGTGTCTCGTTGTTGCTGTTTTGCTGTGTCACTCAGTGAAGGAGTATCTATCACTCTAAAGGAGGATCCCCCTCTCACATCTATGCAGCGGTTATGTCAGAGACAGTTGCTGTAATCTCAGCTCTTTCCTCCACGCGTGAGCGCCTTCGTGGCTCACCGGTGCAGTAATGCAATATCTGTTTTCATATAATAGCTGGTGAGGATGGCTTGTTGTTATTACAGAGGTTTTCATTTGTGTCAGTCTTCCTGCAGAGGATCGCTGGTGTGGTGTGCTGCGCCTTGGGTCTTGAGGTGTGTTTCAATCTGTCTGTTCTCGTTTTATATTTAGTTATTCTTGGTAAAACATTTCTGTCTAAATTGTCTTTGCTTCTGACACATCCTTTCCTGCTTCTGCATAGTGTCACCTCTCCATCTCTGGGAGTATTTCACTGGGGGTTTGTGTGGTTCCCTGAGGCAAGGAGCCACCCAGCAGCAGCGATATTAAAACGTACTAAAGAGAGCAGCAGCAGGGCCCCATCTGAAGACCCCATTCTCCACACGCATCCGCACACAGGCATCTCTCATGGTAGCAACACCTATCCAGCCTACAAGCCTTAATATGAAATAAACTCACTTGCCAATACCTGGCGGGTCTGTTTTGACTGACTGCTCAAATTGGAATGACCTCTATTTGGCCCAAATAAGAAGCTGGGATTGACAGTCAGTGGGTGGTGTTGAGCCGCGGAGTGCTGGTGCATTACCAATGATACAGAGAGGTGAATTTGCAGGTGAGCCTGCTGCATAAACCCTCATCAGTGCCAATCAGAGTAAAATTTAAAGGTAGATGGGGGCTATATCAGCAAGCTCAATCACCTTTTTAACAAAAGAGTGCACTGCATTGCTTTCATCCCTGGAAACAGTCTGAATTAAAGAACACACATGATCTGAATTTGTGTGTGCAGTGTTTAAAGCCAATGCTCTGCATGTATTGTTTGATGCCTTGCCCTCCCTGCAAATAATAAATAAATAAATCCTCACTGCATCCCTCTCTTCACTTGTAGCCAAATTAATTTGACCAGAGCAGAACTTTCTGCAGCCATCAAACTGCTTTATTTTTCTTTGAGGAAAGCAGCCTCAGTTTCGCTGTCTCTCTGTCGTGCTCATCCAAGTGAACTGTCTGTTATGTATAATTAATTTTCTCCTCTCCCAGTTTATTTTTATCGCCCACTTTTAGCAGTTTCTTCAAAGAACCCCTCCCCCCGCTTCCATCCTCCTCTGTGCCTGCTGAAAGTGACAGCTGCTCGGGTACGCGAGATGCGTTTTGAAGCAGGCACTAAAAAGGCCACTCTCACAAGATGACTTAGAAGTAGACAAAATATTGACATTATCAAAAAATTGTGCCTGCTAATCTCTCTGCAGATTGAAAATGCGTTTTAACCTTGTTCCACGCTGCCTGCTGGGACCAAGTTTAGATGGCCCTCTGTTCAAACAGACGTTGATTGGTTTTGTGGAAATGTAAAGCAGACCAACAAGATTAAACCGCACTGAATTTCTTCTCTTGTCAAGTCAAATTGACAGTATCTCATTTAATTTGTGGAATGGGCTCTCATCCAGACCAAAAAGACATTTTTTTTATCTGTCGTACACGACCCTGCAGCCTGTCTCTGCTTGGGATAGAAGCACAGTCATTCTTCAGGTTCTGTCAGATGATCTGATTCATCTTCTGACCCACTGGCCTGGGGTAGAAATCCCACAGCCGCTGCAGCTAGTGGGCACAGCTTCAGCATCTGTGGCTTCCTCCACGGCATGCTAATGCTCTTGTCAGCATTCTGCCCATCTCCCTTTAGACATTGACTCAGACAGGCAGCCCGGGTCTCTGATTTATGTAGGTGTAAAAATGCCCTCTGTTGTCGGATTTCCTCGTTTGAAGAAGAGCCTGGGTCTGTGTTCAACTGGAAAGCCACTGTTCCTTCCTGAAACATGAGATGACACTAATAGGTGCCATGTTTCTTGTTTTGTAGCTTTTATTGCCAACGTTTGCAAAATACAGGATACAACGCACCAAACATATAATTACATTTTATGATGTGCATTGTAAGGCCTGGGCTGGCCCAACCCGGGTTCCGTCCTGGGTTTTGAGTGTTAGCATTGCAGTCTGGTCCAGTTCTAGCTCGATGTTTGATACCCAGAGACCAAGTTGGTGCTGCAGATTTGATGGCCATTTATTGGTTCGCTGGTCCATGCGCGTCACGTCACAGATGAGTTATAGTTCCAGTGATTGCTCCTTAACATAATTTCCTTCCGCTACTTGCTTCTGGATGGTTGTGTGATAGAGAGCTCATATTTTTCTTTAGAAAAAATGGCAATGCTAAAGATTGCACCAGTGCCCAGAACAAACGATGAGGTGCAATTATTGCTGGGCTGAGATTTGCGTGGTTTTGCTATGACGATCCCGCCCATATCAAGGCGGCACGCTGATGAAAGCAAACAAAGCCAGAGCAGAGGAAAACCAGGGCTGCGCCAATCCAGGCCGGACTGGTCTTTACAATGCACAAGAGGCATTACTTAAGCCTGGTTTATACTTCTTGTCTCACGTCTTTTACCCCCCGATGAGTGAAAAAAAGTTGCACAACTTCCGTCTGCACTCCCGTGGCGATCCCCTGGTGACAGCTCTCTTGTACATGGCCCCCAAGCAGAACTCCGAGACGCGGACGATGCGGCTCGCAACGTGTGATTGGTTCAAAGTTTGTGGACGTTTTTGTGTGGATGTCCATATATGGTGTATGACACAGTTACACGCTACCCGCTACTCTTTTAGAAGCCGGTTTTTGTTTTTGCTTTGACCGTTATACCTGTCTTTGCAGTGGCTGGACATATACAGTACATTAAACACCGGGGAACGACTACAAACATTACAACAGCCGACATAACAAAAAATGGACCTTGAAATAGCAACACGTCTCGGTGGCTCACTGGAAACGCGTAGGGTTTCCGCTCCAAAACTTTTCTCGACTCTTATTGGATGAAAAAAAAAGGATTTTGTGTTAACCACATGCATATTAACTCCTTTTTTTTTAAATCCAATAAAAGACAAACGTAAAATAACTTCAACCAGGTGTGATTCGAACCCGAGTCGAGAAAAGCTTTAGAGCGGAAACCCTACGCGTTTCCAGTGAGCCACCGAGGCGTGTTGCTATTTTAAGGTCAACTTTTCCTTTAAACAATCCGCCCTTCAGAAAATCCTGGCTACGCCCATGATAACGAACTCACAAATCGAGGTAATGGAGCCTATCATTATATTAAATCCGTTTGTTCTGATAAAACATGCAGTGGGAGTGCGCGTGACGTATGCAGTGGGAGGGAAGAAGGAGGGATTATCCCCACGTCTTTTAGAAGTATAAACACTCAATGCGGTCGGTGACACACACGCAATTACGTCATCGCTGGGTTCACTCAACGGGGGTAAAAGACGTGCAACAAGAAGTATAAACCAGGCTTTACTCGAACTCTTGGTGGACCCAAACCTATCAAGGACCTTCAGTAATTGCAAAATAAACAAATTCTTGTGAGCTGCTAATTTACCATCAAACCACAAACAGCTAGTTAAAGCTTCAGTATGTAATAGGGGTGTAACGAGATCTCGTTGTACGAGATCTCGCGATATTAAACTCCCGCGATATCTCTCGTTGAGAGGTAACGTTGTCTCGCGAGATGCTAATGCTAATGCTAGCAGAGCCCCTAGCAAGTCAGCGTCACGGACAGCATGGCTTCGCCGGATGAAGTTGCTATAGAAGACGCCCCAACTACTGATGGAGGGTCCCGGTGCCGCAGACGCCTCTACATTGATGGAGGGTCCCGGCGCTGCCGACGCTGCCCCGAATGTAAAGACACGCGTGTAAACACCGGTGTGACCGGTGTTGCCAGATAGAGTCCCACCCACCCAAAGCAATCTCTACCCGCAAAAGTCAGAAGGAAAATCGCGGTGAACCGCCCAATCTGGCAACACTGGTGAGTGACGGCTGCAGAGTCAGTTTTGGAAAGTCCTGCGTGAATATCTATTTTTTTAAACAAAGTTGAACGTTCTAAGGTCTAAGGAGATTCAATCAGTAAAATGAAGACATCAGTTGGGTTTGTAATACATGTTAAAACAGAATAAAAGCCTTTTTGCGGCATAAAACCGATCTTTGAAGTTTTCTTGAACTAATGTTAAAATCTCGTCTCGTTCTCGCGAGATCTGTGATTTTCTCGTCTCGTCTCGTCTCGTGAGTTTTGTGTATCGTTACACCCCTAGTATGTAACATTTTTTATAAACATATTTCTTCACTCTGCCACATCTCCTGACAGACTGATGTTAGCCAGGTAATCTCTGAAAAAAAAAAAATATATATATATATATATTGTCCCCTTGCTTCTCCAGGTGGTAAATAAGCATTTCTAAAAAGAAAAAGTGACCCGCCATTTTCCAGCCAATAAAAACAGAGCTTGAATTTGAATCAGCCAATAAAAACAGAGCTTGAATTTGAATTTCAGCAGGGCCAGGGGGAGCAGAGCCATATATGGCTCTGAGAGGGAGGGATCAGAATGCTTTGCCTGTTGAAAATTTTTCTAAGTTCTGCACTCTACAGAAAGTTACACATAGCACCTTTAACTGCACGTGATTTTTAAGGTGCATATTTATTGTTCATTCATGTCAACACAAATCAAATTAAAAAACATAAAACTGTGTACTCTGAACAGTGTTTTGTTAAGACACACAAAGGAAAAAGTGAAAATGATGCACTGTGTGGACTAAACATTTGCTCTCATGTACATTTCACATGTGTCACTGTGCACTATCAGTATGGTGATGGGACTTTTCACACAGACTCAGTGTCTACTTCCTTCACTGATACACTGTGAGCTTAGATGAGGGAGCCCACTGGTTGTTTACCGTGCTCACTAGAGTCTGTCGGCGTCTTCAGGCATGTTTGGCTTGTTAATGAGAACCACTGTGTGAGAGATGAGGCAGCGTGCTGTGGGTGTGTGCTTTTGCATGTATTTGCATTGAGATAAGCGCCGCATCGTCCGTGCGTGTTCCTTGATGTGCACACCGTATAAAGGATGCGGTTTTAATGGGCATGTGCAAGGTAACACTCTCCACTGTTGAGGATAAAACAGGGTTTGCATATGGAACACAGCATTTGTTGTTCTGCTAAACATTAACACATAATTGCTCACCTCCTTCCTTTATTCAAAAATGTGCACACCTTTAGTACCCCCAACATCTTTGCACTTTTCTTCCTGTTTTCATGCACGCACTCTCTCTTGGTTCTTATGTTTACCAAAAGGAACTTTAAATAATTCAAGTGATTCGTACTCTCCAGTCCTGTAAATAAGACTAATAGAAAGCAGGTTTCTGACTAGAACCACTTGCTCAGGGAAAGCAATGTTGTGGGCTAGCCTATAAATCAGCTAGCTGCCCGTTTGAACCCTTTACTGTGGTTGTATTGTAGACTACAAAGCAGAAACCTCCATGTTAGCGGAAGGAAGTGCACCTCATTCAGGAGAGGTTAGACGTTTGATGGCATTGCCCCTAAGGCAGTGATGAGGATTGAGAGTTTGCGTGCATATCTCTTTAGGAAACTTTTAAAATGTGTTTTATTGGCACACTCATGGATTTGCGCATCGCTGCTCATACACCACGCATGCTGATGTCAGCATCTGTATGTGTGTTTACCAGATGGAGATAAGCGCTCATTTATTAATTTTGTTGATAAGCGCTCATTTATTAATTTTGTTTACCACTCATTAAATCCCTCTAGTTCTGGAATTTGATTGATGTTTCAGGCGTGTTGGGTATGCCTGTGTTTTTGCTGTTGATTATTAAAGACAAATACTGTTCAGAAAAACAATCATTGTAGAGAAAAACACTTTTAAGAGTAAGTGAATAGGTTGCCGAGCTTCTTAAATCCACTTTGCAATCCTACTTCAGCTGCAGAAAGACTGGGAGATTTGGGTAGCTTTAGCTCTGAGTCACTTGGAACTCTTCCCAACTTCTCACTTCCCTACATTTCTCAGATACGGACTCTTTTAATAATAATATGGCAAAATTCACCCTTTTACCTCAAGGATAAGGCTTGGAAATTGTTTCCTTTTCCTTGAACTTAATTGTTAAGTTATTTGTAAACATGAATGAATTAAAGTCCTAGCATTCCTTAAAGAAAGTCACATCGCTCAACAACTTTCATTCCTTTCATTTAAATTAAGATCATGTTATGTTGAGAAACGACAGCCTTAAAGCTGCTTTCGTAAGGCTTTGAAAATAAAATTATACATAATGTCTTGCAGTATTTTGTTGTCTTGCATGATCTGTTGGCTCCTAGAGGATGTGTTACTTGTGAATAACTGTCAGCTTGTACCACACCTATTTTTTTGCCCAGTGTTTATACAATGTTATAGTCATTTTTGTCTGTATTTTGTCTGTTGATTGACTGTGGTGTTCATCTTGAAAATTGGGTTGACTCCAGAAGTTAGGGGCGAGATACACTCGAGCGTCCTCACGATACGCCAATACGCAGCGTACGTACGCTGTGGCAAAAGCGTAGCCCCGCGTAGCCCCTCAGGGCAAGTACGCGCAAAAGTATTTTTTTACTACGCATACGCGATTCGCATACGCGATGCGCGGTGTCTGACCTAAACTTCCCCGGCGCCGGACTGTTTTGTATGTTACACAAATGAAATAAATTCCTCTTTTTTATCGCTGATCGGGCCTTTTCTTTTGTTTTTTTGCCTAAAGTCAAGTAACCGCTTCTTCCTCCGTTCACTCGATGAATGAAATGAATGAATTCAGGTCCTACCTGGGTGCGCGATGTTTTATATATTCCCTGGTGGGCTGTGGTGGGCTGTGGGCTGCAGGAAAAGCACTCCCTGTTATTATTTTTATTTCTGAGAGAACTTTTTATAACATATATAGTAGAAAGACCGTATCAGAACACCGCAGAAGTCTGAGCGAGCTGCTCATGATAGGTTTCACTTTGAGCTGACTGAAATCTGTCAATCATTTCAGTAGGCGTGTCAAAGTGACCAATCAGCGAGCTCAGTTGAGTCCCCAACGTGCTCAGCTGCTCATATTACAACAAGGAGAATGCGAGCGTTTGAAAGCTGATAGTTTATGAAAGTATATTACATACGCACATACGCACAAAATATGCGCGCATACGCGCGTATACGGAGTCTGCTTCAGTGTATCTCGGCCTTAAATCAGATGTAGACACAAAACCAATTATCGCTAGGTATTACCGTAATTTCCGCCCTTTAAGTCGCTCCGTCCCATAAGTCGCTTTAGTCCAATATGTCCAATAAATTGGAAAAATCCATAAACGTGTTGCACCTCCGTATACGTCGCATTTGAGGCAGGGCTGCCGACTTGGGACCCGAAGGACCAAGGTTCGAACCCCGGCCACTACACACCTTGGGGTATCTATGAGTGCACACCTATTTCCCCAGCTCCTCGGGCGCTTTCTATGGCTGCCCACTGCACCACCTGGTGGTGGTTGGGTTAAATGCAGAGACGAATTTCGTCTTGTATGGGAAACATACACAGATGACAAAATGTGACATTTATTTATTATTTATTATGCGTCACCGCTGACGCATCGCGTATGATCCGCGTCACCGCCCTGTTGCATATGGCGGCCACAGGAGCGTGCACGGAAATACTTTAACAAGATTAACACGGTAAAAACAATTATTTGTTTGCTGAAAATTATAGCAAATATGTGTCTTAGTTTAGCCTTTCCTTAATAAATGCACGTAATTGTCAAATCAGCTGGATTTAAAAAGTAGTTTCGCTACGTGCACGCGCAGCGAGCGGATACGCATTAATTTCTTTAAAATTTAGCAAGATAAACACTTAAAAATATATATTTGTTAGCTGACATTATAGCAAAAGTGTTTCTGAGCTTAACCTTTCCTTAATAAATTCACTTAATGGTCAAATCAACTGGATTTAAAAAGTAGTTTTGCTACGTGCACCCACACGGTTGGGACCGTTGCATTTTCTTTAAAATTTAGCAAGATAATAAACACTTGAAAAATATATTTGTTGGCTGACAATATAGCAAAAGTGTTTCTGAGCTTAACCGTTCTTTAATAAATGCACGTAATGTTCAAATGTGCTGGATTTAAATAGTTTCGCTTTGACGTCTTCCAAACGGTCTCCCGCACCGCGAAAATAAATTATAAAAAAGTCGAATTTTAGCTCAAACATCTCCTACAGCTAATAGGTTGTAAATATCATCCAGTGATAACTTTCTGTAAGTTTCATCAAAATCTGTCGTGTGGTTCTTGAGCTATTTTGCTAACAAACGCTAGTTCAGACCTACCTCCAGAGTTCAGGAGGCCGGGCTGCGACAGAGTGAGTCTGAGCAGAGGAGGCTTTTTTCGAACACATGAGCTGGGAACGGTCGGTGGACCCTAGCGGCCGAAAGTGGTACTGCTGCCCCTAGCGGCCGAAAGTGGTACTGCTCCATTTTTTTAATCAGAATGAATGGAAACTGTCATATCTCAGCCAAAATTGGTCTAAAAATATGGGAACAAATCCCTAAATATGTCGCTTCGCCCCATAAGTCGCAGGACATGAAAATTAGTAAAAAAAACTGATTTATAGGACGGAAAATACGGTACTTTGAGTTTCACTGAAGTCCATCCAGTGGCTCATGAGCTTTTTTTTCTCTAATAGACACAATGTTGACACTAATGTTTAATGCCAAGGTTTTAAACAAAAGCGTTTTGCTCATAGTATGTGTTGGGGACAAAGCTTGGCTACTATCACACCAAATTTCAGGTCAGTATCTATTAACGTAACTGAGAAATAAAGTTTTCCTACCTATACAGTACAGATATGCACAGAAACACGAGCAAAAGCACTATCTGTATGCCTTTGGCAAAAAGAAAAACATTTATCTGTAAATAATGTCAAGTGAAATCATATGTTATTTTAACAAAAACTTCAGTCAAAGTAAGTAATAATACTGTACAAACTACAGTAGTGTAAGGAAAATGTGCATATAGTATACGTAACTCCATATTTCTCAGAAGTTTGTTCTTTTTTCTCTTTCTTTAATAGAAATTGCAGTAACGTATCTGTATCTCTGTTTTTAGTGAAGCTGAATCTGATCTGAAACTGTTCAAATGGTGCTAAAGGAGCATGGAATCTCCTGCCTCCTCCTTTTCATAGCCCTTTCTCTTTCCACAGCCTCTGTCAGCTCTCTTTTGTACTCTTCTCAAAGGGTTAAAGAGAGAGAAGTGATGAGTGGCTCACTGACTCTGGTCTCCATTGTGCGCTGGCATTGTCCCACACATGTTGACCACAGACCTGTACAAGAGACTTTTCTTTATTCAGTAGGGCTACAGTTACACAGTAAGATCACCTTGCTGCAAAGCAATGCAAATACATCAAGGTGGTTTTTGTTGCAGCTCTGTCAATGCAAATTGGTATTTTCATAATACAGTAGATTTTAAAGGATTGCATGTTAGTATTTTGCTTTTTACTTGCACTTTTAGTTGTTTTGTAACTTTTTTTTTTAACTTTGGAAAAAGTTTTGATGTCACAAAATATTTTTCCTTTTCTTCTGCTGCCTTAGTGAAAACATGTGCTCTTGGAACATAAATCTCTGCTTCCCTCCGTCTCCTCCCTTACATAGCTTGTTAAGAGGAAAAACCACTCTGCTGCATGTTGTGCAGAACATTGGTGGCTTCTCAGGATAATTCTTTCAGCAGACCTTGGTTTACCTCCACGCTGCAACGGAACAAATCTTGGTTGTGCTTTTAAGTCGCCTCTCCCTTATTTGCCCCCTACAGAGAAAAGGTGAGTAGAGCAGGGCGACTTTGGGAATAAGTGCTCCGAAACAGACAATGGTGGACCGCCGGGGAGGGGGTGGGGTGTAAGATGGAGCCAGAAATAAAAGAGGAGAACTAGTGGGGGTTAGGAGGCCTTCAGACTAGCAGGAGGGATGGTGGAGGGGAGGTCAGGGGTTAGACTGATCACTGCTTTAAAGGTGTAGCAGGGATCATGGAGGTTGTATTGTGAGGACTCTCTTGTTGCTTTTTACCCAGCTTGGGGTTATCCTCTGCCCCTGCGCCGTTGAGGAGGGGTATTTCTGTGGGCGTGAGTGCAAGCTGCACATTGCTGTCCCATGATGGCTGCAGTCTTTCTCACTGACCTTTGACCCCGGCCTCTACTCTCCTTACCATGAGCTGTCAGAAAGGTCAGCAAAATGCCTGCTCCCACGTGAACAGAGTGAGGAGCGTCCTCTTCCTCAAGTCTTTCTGAGGAAGATAAAGAGACCGAGCATGTGATGAAGCAGCCAGCAAACAGCGAAGGAATGTGTCAACGATACCATTCAGCGCTTTAAATGAAATGGGGTGTGTAACTTGTGACTGGTGTGCTGATGCGTGCAAGCAGGAGGAGTTGCCTTTCTCTGCACATCCTTTTTCTTCAGGGACGTCCTGCCTGCCTCACCAAAAGCCACAATTTCCTTGGTTTTTAATGCATGTGAAGGAATGTGGCTGTTCTGGTTGATCAGCTCGGCTTTTATCGTTGCAGATTGTGAACTCCTTTGGCTCTTGAGATCATTGTGACATGGCCTCTGATGCACTAACAGACTAGCTCTGCTTGTTGTCTGACACATGACTGATAAGTACTGGCATTTCCAGCTACGCAAAAGGAGTGTAGCTTGAAAACAGATTTTCAAATCATTGATTTTGTTTGCAGCAGAGAAAACAAGCAGAGAAGGCTACATTTTGAAATCAAAATGACCTTTCTCAGGGATAAGAGATTTCAAATCCATTAAACTCGTGCACAACATTAAGCTGTTTTTAGACCATTCAGGAGGCACACCTCGTCCTGTCCTCTGCAGCCACTTCTGCTCAAAAAAAAAACTTGGCTACTGCACCCATTCAAAAGGAGCCCATCTCCCTGTCTGCTTGTAGCTTCATTACCATAAAAGCCTTGAGTGTTAAGTTTTAGTAAAGGGCGGGACAGGAGGAATCTTAACAAAACGATTCCAGAAACCGCAAAGGGAAAAGAATGAGACAGCCAAGAAACGAGGGAGGGAACTTGGCAGCACTATCTAACTCAGAACAGCAACAAGACAGCGCACAGCAAAGAATAATAGATACTGTTGCACAGAAAAGCTCTCGTATGCATGGCAGAATGAGGTAGAGGAGTGATGTGAAAGAGGGATGAGGGAAAAGTGGCAGGAAAATGATTCAAAGATTAATTAAAGCCTGAATGCAGCACTGGAACAGCTGCTGCTGCTTGCGCCACCCGCTGTACCCAATTTTATAGCTTTCTTTTATTTGTAAGGCAAACAGATGTTATGAGGGGGTGGCAACTTTATCGGACGAAAGCTTTGATTTAAGGGAAGGAGAGGAAATTAAAAACTTTATTTTTCTAATGATTTCTGCAAATCAGTGTTGACATCGGCTGGTCACAGCAATGGAGACTGAGGCTTTGATATCAACAGAACAAGGAATTTTAATTTTTGTTTTGCTATTTGTAACGGCAATAAAATTATCAGAATAACACAAATAGCACATTAAAAAAAAGAGTCCCTTGGATAATGAAAGAGGAAACGCTGGGTTGCGTTCACACTGCAGGTCTTAATGTACAATTCAGATGTTTTACTTGGATCTAATTCTTTAAATGTGACAGCCATCAGACTTCAGTTTGAGCAATCAACTGTCCAGAGGTGATCAGCATGAGCTAATATGAATGCAACACATGTTAGAATGAATGCATCTATATTAAATATCCATAAAACAAAGACAAAACTATTGTTTTTATCCAATGGTTTGTATTGCTAATATTGCTTAGCGTGGTACTTTAGTGTAGCGAATCTTACAGATTTTTCCAGACAAGTGAAACACAGGTGTAACATCATTCCAAGATCCAAGTTTTGACTGTCAAAGTAAAGTGACATACAGTACTGTACTAACATGAATTGGCTTTAGTACATCTTTGGTGTGAGTATTTAGCTTCTACTGTGACTGGCATTCTTGGCCAGAGTTCAGCCATGTTAGTTTTGTTCACTGGAAGCTGTGTGCTATATTTTGTCTGATATTTTCCCCGTCCTGCACTCTGAACCTCCAATCTCCTCTTCTGATCCAAATGTCTGTCATCATCAGTGTGGAGGTATTCCAGGCGGTAGAGCTTGATCACCATTCAGATCGGTGTGACAGTCTATCCCCCCTTCACGTTCCTCTTTTCTCTGTCACTCTCCCATGGAGGGCGTGATGAAAATGGCTGTTTAATCATGCAGAGAGGTCAACCAATCAAAGGGCTCAGGCCGAGTGATTTAAAGGCCCTTTCAGAGCACAGCTGGAGAGGGAGAGAATGGAAGGGTGATGAGGAGAAGGAAAGAGATGGCTTGGTGTTGACTGCTCTGTAGCACAGGTCACCTCTCATCTAGTACCTCTGGTCTCATTTTCCTGATAGTTTGATGCATTGGCAGAGATACATGTGGATAGAAAATGGAGAGAATGTTTAGGTTAAGAAATAGAACATTTTAATGAGCTGACCTACTGTACTTGGAATATGATGCATGTACTCACCAAATGGCAGCATATACCTTCATCCTTCATTCCTAAGGCATTTTAAACATGTTCACTGCCAAATTCCCAACAATGCACACAAAAGCTGCTTCTCCACGAATGTGACTTTAGTCAGTTCGTATCAATTCTACATCGGTCAATTGTCTCCATTCCCTGTTCCTGCTTGGTTTTTGGACCCACCTCAGCCGTGGTTCCAAGCAAGCCAAGCAAACGATCTGACGTTGGCAAACTGCAGCCGTCGATTGGCCTGTGGATTGATGTTGCTGGGTGAACCAAGGCTGTGCTTGTAAACTCCCAGTGTTGCCAACTTAGCAACATGGAGCCGAGATGGTGTGGAGGTCATGGTGTCCTTGAGCAAGACAACCAATCCCTAACTGCTACCCAGGCGCCTACATAGCTGCCCACTGCTCCACCTGGGTGTATCTCACGTGAGATGCAGAGAACTAATTTTGTCAATGTATGGGAACATACAATACCATACCATACCATACCATACCATTTTATTTATAAAGCACTTTAAACAGGAACAAGTCCACCAAAGTGCTGGACAAACAAACACGCAACAGGCAACACATACAATGAAGTACAACACGAAAAACATAAAAACATTGCAGATCATAAATCAAACGATCCAGTACACATCAGCTGGCATTGAAAGCGATGGAGTAGTAGTGAGTTTTTAACCGGGATTTGAAAACCGAGAGGGAGGGGGCCTGTTTGATGAGCAGCGGTAACTCGTTCCAGAGTCTTGGGCCTGCTACAGAGAACGCTCTGTCACCCCTGCGCTTAAGGCGAGTTTCTGGAACTATTAAGAGTACCTGATCCTCTGACCTCAAAGCACGTGGAGGGACATATGGGTGTATCAGATCCGAGAGATAGGCGGGGGCGAGACTGTTCAGCGATTTGTAGACATACATGAGAATTTTGAATTGGATTCGAAGATGAACCGGTAGCCAGTGAAGGGAGGCCAAGACTGGTGTAATGTGCTCTCTTTTGCGTGTGCTGGTTAAAAATCGGGCAGCTGCGTTCTGAACCAGTTGTAATCGTGCAATGGTGGCTTGACTGACGCCAAACAGAAGTGAATTGCAGTAATCAAGCCTAGATGTAATGAATGCGTGAATCACTGTCTCCAGGTGCTTTTTGGATAATATGGGCTTCAGCTTAGACAGACGCCTCAGCTGGAAAAAACAGGATTTGACAATCATGTTTACATGACTGTTGAGTTTCATGGAAGGATCCATTATCACTCCCAGATTTTTGACTTTTTATGATGACAACACATAACACTTTATTTAGCGAGTTTTCAGACCATTCTAGCGACTTTAAAATGTGACTAGTGACTAATTTAGATTTTTTTATTTGGTGTGTTTGGAGACCGTTGGATAATTTTAGAGGCTGTTCATAAGGTGCTAATCATTCAGCAGTCACTGTCCTCAGAGAGCAGAGTGGTACTGTAAGCCCCAACCCCTCCCAAAGCTCTAACAGATGATCCCACTCACAGAGGCGGTGTCACACCTACAAAGGAGACACATCTATACCTGAGAAGAACTGAGTAGGAACGAGGAAATCAAAATAGTTAACAATGGAGAAGCAGCTAAAGAGACATGCACCGGTGTCCTTAATCTAGATGTTTCCCACCTGGATGTGAGTGGATGAGAATGAAAGATGGTTGGAAGGAGCAGATGGGGGCCCTTAGGTCAGCAGATGAGGAAAAAACTGGTGGACTTCAGTCCAACTCCTTTTAATGCATCATCAACTCTCCAAGGATATTCTGTATGGTAAATATTCTTGAAAGTATGCCCTGTTAAGCAAAATCTTGGGTAACTGGTTAGAAGCCTCATAGGTAGTTTAGCATTGTGTTGATGCTGCTTTCACATAATTAAATTTATCTTTGACCTTTTTGCATGTGGTGTGCCACAATGTCCTTTAATACTGCTGTATTTAAAGCTGTAAAGCATAAAAAGTTATAAAGTCCATATCACTTAGCCGTAGAAACAAAGTGTGTCTGTGTGAGGGAGAGAGACTTTTCCAGTTATGGCTGACTGAGAACCAATTTAAAGATATGTAAATTATTAGTGGTACAATTTTAATATAATCTAGGTGTAATTAAAACTGAATGTTGGCCACTGTGTCGACGGTTCCTCTGCCATTCAGAGGTTGGTGGCTTGATATTAGCTTCACAACCACACATGTTGAAATGCCCTTTGGCAAGACACTGGGGGACCTTGTTGCTGCTTATCTACTGATTTGTGTGTATACGGTAAATAGTTGAAGACTCTTGGGGCCAGTTTACACGGCGCGTATTTTGAGTGTAACCGCTACTTTCTCTTTGCGACTTTGCTTATCGCCTACACGACGCTGCTGGCCCCCCTCGATGACACCGATACTTTTCTGACCCTGCTCTCAAGGTGGAAGTTTTTCGCTGACCCCCCGCTGATAATGTAAACATCTCCCGTGGAGCTTTTGTTATCAACCACATGCGCGCAGCCCGCACGCGCGGACAGTGACATTTCACGTGTCACGTTGCAAAATATAACAGTTTAACAATAATAAACAGTATTTATGTTGGCGTGGGAGATGTAAATTTATCTGAACTACAGTATCTATCTGGACTCGTTACATTTTTTAAACAGTGCGTAACGTGCTGTGAAAATGAAGACACAGGTTTATTTTTTATTTATTTATTTATTCAGCACCAAAGTTTAAACACAAACACTGAGAATTAAACTGAACACACTATTAAAACACGTGAACCGAACTGTAACTACGTTAATGAACTGGACTCTTGCTGTGTGTTCATCTGGACCCATCAGAACCGCCGAACCGTCTGCCTGTTGGAACGACAGCTTCTCCACCTGGCAGAAATAAATAAATAAATAAATAAACTCAGTTGTTGTGTGATCAAAGTAAACACAAGCACACATTATATTAAGAATGTTGATTTACCTGCTGTAAGTCAGCTGTTTATCACGGCGTAAAGTCCGGTTCTGGTCCACAGTCCACTGAGCGGTTCTGGTCCACAGGCTCAGTGCAGCTTGTTAGATGAAGCGGGTCCCACTGACTCAAATCTGTTGACTCTTATCCAAATTCCAGCTTTAACTTGTTGTTAACTTGTTGACAACAACTTGTAGTTAGCTGATTTTAGCCAGAGAGGAAAACAGACGAGGCAGCTGCTCTGTTTACCTCAGGCAGCGCATGCGCAGTAGTGAAGGTTCCAAAAATCACAGCGCCATCTAAAGGCCCAGCATGGTAACTACAGTGAAATCATGAGGACGGGGGGTGGAGGGGGAGAGAGTCGTATCCACAGAATTCGACAGTGTCAACGCAAAACTTTTCACCTAATTAACATACCCAAAAGTTGCGTTTCCCCCACACAGTGTCCGTGTAAACAGGGCCTTGGAGTGATCAACAAGACCAGCAGAGGTTAGTGCTAAATAGTACTGGGTATACATTTAGTCCATTTGCAGTTGATGTGCTTTTGTTTCATATCTAGATGAGACTGAAGCAGAGATGTATTACCTTTATAAAGCTGGAACCAGGATGCTTGCCAAACTGATGGCTTCAGGATTATATTTTCTGTATTCACTTTGTTCTTTGTTAGCTTGTCAGGCTAAGTTATGAGTTAGATTGCCTCATTTTTAACAAAAGTAAAACAAAGTTCAATAAGCCTCTTCTTAAAGTATTCCTACCTACATCACTGCTTTAGTATCGAGTTATGAGGATTGTTCTTATGTGCTGAACACATCCCCGCTCGTGTTTCAGATACAGCCAACGAGTTAGTAGTTGTGGAGTGCCACTCCAGCAGATAGCTGGCCTCTTCTTCTCTCTCTTACGCGCACTCTCCCTCCCTCCTCTTCTCTATGACCTTGTGTCGGCGTGTGCTGATGAGCGCTGAGTGGATAAGCTCGTGAGCGGTGTGTGCGCGCATGTGTCTGTGAGGGCTAGAGAAACCGTGGGAGCTCCATTTGTTGTGTAAATGCAAGCCGCTAATTGACTGCCGGGCACGCAGCTTCTCCTTCAGCGGCTGAACCCTGCCCTCCACCAGGTCCCGGGGATCCTGCCAGGGGAATGTTTGCCCCCCACACACACATCCACACACGCTCTCGACAGCCTCTCTTTCTCTGTTTTCCTCTGCTGGAGCACGCCTGGCACGAGGCCAATGTGAAGATGGGCAGGCCTCTCACTGTTCCCTGTCTGTGCTGAGCCCTTGCAATGAAAAATATATATATTAAGCACTGGTATGATGTGCTGTTTGATCAATGTATCTTTTCAAGAAGTCCATTCTTAGAAGTTTTAATACTGTAGTGTGCATTTGTTATTTTGTGAAACAATTGACCTATGGGGAGTATTTAATGTTTGGCAGGTGTTCGTTTTACACAGGACTGGTGTAACAAGACAATGAGGGATCCCTCCAGAATTTAAATTAAAACCTACGTCTGCATGCTTTTGATTTTATAGCTGGATTTTTGTTGGTAGATCAGTGATGGACTGGTCACAGTAGCCATATCAATGTTTGCCTCAGTGATAAGCCCACATGAGACTTGTAGTCCAACTGTGGGCTGGCTGGAGGCCCAGATTTTGCACACATGCACTCATTCACCCACACAGAGCGAGAGAGACTGACAAATGTTGCTCAGCTGGACATGTGATATCTGCTGCTTTCAGAAGGTACAGGTGCCTGCATGATTTAGAGGAATGATTTTTGGTAAAGCGTGTTTGAAACTCCAAGCGCTTCATAACTGGCTTTAAATAATCATTTAGTAATATCTTTAACTCCATTACAGGTTTGCACAGCTTTTAATTTAAAAGGATGGCAACTGGGTATTTGTCCTCATGTGTGAATAACATCCATGGTGTTGCTTTGCAGTCAAACTGCATTGAACCTGGTTACATTTACATTTGAACATGCCGAAACGTTGAACTGCCGCAGCCACGTTAAATGTCAAACATAGCAGCACTGGGATCAATTCAGCTTCTGATCTGCTGATCAGAGGAATCAAATGATCACATAAATATAGAAACAATAGCTCTGCCTGACCTTTGCTCCTTTATGGTTTCATCTATGGCCTAATTCTTTCCGCTCTGCTCCTGAGCCAAATTAACAAGCGGTAATACAGTACTAATAAAAACTCTTTGTGAAGCTTCTGCTTTGATTTTTCATTGATTCTCAATGTTTAAAGATCGTTGTCTTGCTCTTTTATTAATCTGCTGAAAATAAAATCTAAATTATAAACTGATAGGCTATATATAGGCTGTTATATTTGTTAATTTTAACTCTGACAGGTTAATAATCTTAGAAAAGCAATAAAACATCAGTTGTTTCCTTACACTCCTGGCACGTGTTAGAAAACTATTGCATGTTTGGTGTTCAAAGGTCAGTTGTTAAAAGCATAAGACATGATGTAAAATAAAAGGTCTACAATGTATTCCCAGTCCAATCTTCAGCCAGTGACAAATGTTGAGCATGCTTGTGGTTGTCTTTACTTTCACAAGCATGCCTGAAATAAGCTCGGAGTTTAAATAAGACAATAAAGCCACATTATGCATTTTATGCCTCAAAATGTAGATCCATTTCATTTTAAAATGTTTAAATTCCTGAACCACTTCATCACTTATTCCCTAATTTGAGGCCGAAGGTCAGTTTGCATATCTTTAAATGTATTTAAACTTTCACAAATGGGTTGCACCTCCCAAACGTGTCATATCACTCATTCATTGCCCTTTTGTGGAGTAAACTCTGTTGCTTTTTATTGATTTAAATATAAAACCTGCAAGTTTCCTTTATGATCTTACTGTATTTGTCTGATTTACCACAATGTAATACACTTAACTGTGTATTTTTTTGCTGCAGTAAGAAGAATCTATTTATTATAAAGGCATTGTAGTAGGTAAGGGACGACACATGCAGATTTAAATCGAAATGCGTCGGTATGCAACTGCTAAGATGTATAGACAATAAAGTTAAAGAACACTGCTATAAT
>JBBPBX010023260.1:0-10204 GCA_038048925.1 Garcialebias charrua | reverse complement strand
AATCATCTCAATAACAACAGTAGCAGCAGTGTGGCTGTATTTGTCCTCATTACTCACAACAACTTCTTCTTGGACCTGCTCCTCCAGGTGGGACAGGTCCCTGGAAAATGTTGGTGAAGATTCTCAGTCATCCAGGACATGATAAAATCAAAAAAGGCGTTCAATACAGGATCAACTAAATAAAGTCCAGTTGATCCTGTATTGAACGCCTTTTTTGGTCCCTCGAAAAGTTCAGAGTTCATTCATCACAGACTTCTTAGCTGCAGGTGATCTGGTGGATTTCCCTGATGAGGACGAAGACAGCTGCTATCTCTGTCCCAGACTGGAAATAAAACACAAAGAGGTAAAAAAAAAGAAAAGCATTAATAATATTATAATTTTAAATTAAAAAGGTTAATTAGATAATAATAATAAAACAACAATACCTCTTCTTGAACGGTTGAGGTGGTTGAATCTCTCGGTCGTCATCATCATCATCATCATCATCAGGACAGAGCTTTATTCTGGTCCAGGGCTTGCTGACAATATCAATTTTAGCTTTCTCATAAAGTGCTGAACTTTTTGACTGAAATGTTGATGTGATGGATGTCGTAGCGAGGCTCAATAACTTTAAAGCCTGCGCATCAACATTCAGACGTAGATTCAGAGCTTTAAAAACTCCTACAGCTTGTGTTATTGATCTGGATCGATCTGAATTACCTGATGGTTGTTTAAATGCTGCTGCTGTTAGCGGTCTTTGCAACAAGCTGCTTTTCTTGCTTGTAGAAGACGTACGTGTTGGGATGACGTCGTTTCAAGAGTGTTAACAAGTCAGACGTGTTGCTGCTGCAGATCCAATCTCCGTGAAACAACGTCCACACACAGCTTTGGATTTACGCTAGTCTTTTAATAAGGAAGCCATAACGTTCCCAAACGAGACCGCAAAGAGATGCTATAGGCTGCTAATGCTACGCGTGCTGCAAGATAATAGCCCCATGTTGAAACTCGCCTAGGAATTTTTGTTCCGTGGCGCTTATATTCTCCCGTTAATAACATTTAATAAGTGAAAAAATTACTGAAACGGTACGCAGGTGGACTGAACCGAACGTGCCGTACCGAAACGGTTCGGTACACCCACATGTACCGTTGCATCCCTACCAAAAAGACAGATCCAAGGATTTAAAAAAATAAAAATAAAAATCATGTTCATCACTGAGGCTGCACATACCAATGGTATATTAGATGGCATGCTAACCAACTAAAGCCTGGGCCAAAAGTCTTATACCGACAGTGTTCTTTTTATATTTGAAAATACATTGACGTGGCAAATTTACAAAAAAAAAAAATTAATAATGCAATACAAAATTTCAATAGTAGTTCTAATAACTTTAAAGATTTCCAAATGTGGCCAAAGTGGTAGTACGTATATAACAGTGTTGTGTGAGTGTGTCCTTTTTTGTTTGTCTTTATGCTGCACAACATGTTGAATGGAGCCAGTGGAGCTGTTAATTCCCAAACTTGGCCAACGAGTTTGATTCCCTGCAACTGCTGAAGAAGAACAAGAAAATCTAGTTTTAACAAGTGGGAATGAAAACCGAGAGGGACAGGGAAATAATTTCACTGTCAAGGAAGCGTATTACTATTTAAAGCAAACACATTTCCTGTTTTGATATCCCCATTAATAGTCTCTTCTTTTGCCCTGCTAAATAAAGCCTATTTGAATTGTATTGCTGAATCTGCATGAGGAGAGTAAAAGGACTGGGGGGAAAATGTGGTGGCTGATAACTCGGATAGTGAGAGAAAGTGGAAGTAAAACTGAAACACACACATGAACTTGGTGACGGAAACGGCAAAAGAGTAATTTACTCTGCTTCCACCGCTTCCAGCTATGCCAGTACAACTGCAGCCAGACAGGCAGTGTTGAATCTTAGTCAGCAAGAGTTGAACTAGGGCCTTACCCCAAAGCCTCAGGGCTGCTAGTAACACGCACACATACACAGACACATAGATTCAGCCTCACGCAGGCATGGTGTCAGACCTGTCGCCCTATTCTTCCCAGCCCTCCAGCTCTAGCCCTAACTATAGCTGTTCAGCCAGCAGTTCCTAATTAGTAGCTGCTGCTGCCGCCTGCCCGGCCCCGGCGCCACCGTGGTGAAGCCCCAGCCCCATGTCTGCATGTGTGTGGTGGGTTTCAGTATGTGTTTACTCAGAGCTTCAGCTGAAGTGTTGCCTTTGTGCCTTATTGGCAGTGTGTGTGTGCATAGCTTCTCTGTGATATTACAGGTGCAACAGGAAAAGCGAGGTATAAACTGCAGATTTCCATGTTTACTCTGCAGACTGTGTGGTTATGTGCATCATCAGCTCATTGTACCACAGTCTTGTCTCTAATGCCTCTAAAAAACTTCCTGTTCAGCTTAGACTGGTGCCTTGGATATCCCTTTCTTCAAAGCTTCCATTACAAGAAGGAAATAAAAGCTTTCTTTTTACCTCCTTTTTTACGATCTTACAGAATTACTGAAGAAGAGATGGGCTTTGAAAACCTAAAGGTACTGTCAGTAAAATGTAACTGTTTTCCCATTTCTGTTCTAGGAACAGACTTTCAATGATTGCTCTTTGTTTCCCGGTTTGAATTGCTTCTCCAGGTTTATGTTTACCTAACAAGAAGAGTGTGAGCATGAACTTAAACCTTTAGCTGTTACTCTAGCTAATATAGGAGCCGATAATTTTGTGACTTTGTATTTTCTCTCTATCCTTGTCCAAACTATACATCTCTACACAACTTTCTACTTCTTCATTGCATCTTGTTATATTCACATTATGAAGCAGCAGTAAAAGCTCTTTGTTGTGGATCAGGCTTACACATGTCTCCCCAAAGACCCACCCCAGTAGAAACTAGGGCTGGACGATATGGCCAAAATTTTTATCACGATATAGTTCTTAATTTCGGTCGATATCGATATATTTCGATATCGATATAAACAATATAAAAGCCTAAAAAAAACTATAAACTATACAAATAAATTAATGTTCTCCTTGTATTTGTATTTAGCCTCCAAAAAGATGGAAATCACCATCAAATAAACATAAACTTCTCAACCCAATAATTCTCAGTCGGGTCATCTGGACAGTTTATTTTTTTATAGAAACGTTTCACCCTCCATCCTCCATCCAATTTCTATAAAAAGAAACTGTCCAGATGACCCGACTGAAAATTATTGGATTTGGTACGTGGATTATTGAGCATGAACTTTCTTGCCATAAAATTCTCAACTGTGTCAATATTAATAGTTTTAACTTTAAACATCTTTAAAATTTACAGCATTGAAATTCATAGTTAATTAAATAAAACTTTTGGGTGTTGTTATTTATAAGAAGCTGACATAGAAATCTCATGGAAATTACTTAAGAATAAAAATAACAAAATCAATTGCATTACTGTATAAAGTAAAATAGTTTTTGAATGACAAAGTTTTGAATATATTGAATAATGTAATGATTGTTCCATATTTAATCTGTTGTATTGAAGTTTGGGGAAAAGCATGTAAAACTATTACAAACCCTGTTTTTTTTGTTTTGTTTTTAAAGAGCTACAAGAATTATTAGTAGGAAGTGCTATGGTCACCCAACAAATATTTCATCAGTTTAAATTATTAAAATTTTATGATTTGGTTGAACATAGTATTTTACAAGTCATGTATAAAACTGAAAAAAAATTACCCCCCAAATATTCAATTAAAATTTGTTTAAAGTTATTAAACCCTGAAGGGAATGTAAATGTTTGTAAAACCTCCATTTAGGACTAGTTTGAAGGAGCTGAGTTGTAAATCAGGAAACAGGATTGTGTTGACTTGATATCACCATAAACATTTCTAAAACTATGTTTTAAAATATGATTAAATCAAAGTTGTTGGGAAGGTGTGGTGCAGGTGAAGTGAAGGTTGTTGTTTGTTTGTAGTTATTTTGTATTTTTTAAACAAGGGGCAGATATTAAAACACTATTTTCGTCTTTCTGCACATTTTCATTCAGTGTTTTTTCTTCTTCTGATGAATTTGTTTTATTTTGAATAAAAAAACATGCAGCGCTGCTGGGGCTGTTTGTTTACGTTGTAGTTTCAGGGAAACGTTGGCTCAAACTTTATTGTTCTTCATCTTCTGACTCTCATATTATATCGAGTGGAAACTCTTCAGATTAAACAAGTTAGATGTTTCCACCGCTAGTTAGAACGACTTTGTCACGTTTTGCAAAATAAAGAAACCGAGTAAGACTCGCTGCAGATGAGACCTGCAGTTTAACAAAACCGAACTACGTCCACACCTACGAATTAGTCTTTCCTCTCATCAGTGATGTCGTCTGCTTTCTCTTCGCTTGTGAAACTTTGTTCAGTCACATTCTGACGGTCATGAGCACTCGTTTGACTCGTTTTGAAGCGAAAACTTAACGCGCTTTGGAGACTAGCTTAGCTTTTAGCCTGCTACCGCTAACGCCTGCTGCTGGACTGAGCGCTGCGTAACAACGACGTCACCACGCACGTTTTGTGTCACAGCTTTTTCTGTCCGGGCGGGTTGTTGAAGCAGCCGCTCCAACCCGAACAGAAACAGAAAAACGTTGTAAAATCCTATCGAAATATCGAAAATATGCTTAAACTTCATATCATCGTTATTGAATAAAAGTATATCGCGATATTTATCGTTATTGAATTATCGTCCAGCACTAGTAGAAACACATAGCTGGAATAACTTTGCCATGCAGACACCACAGCCACTGGCCTGCTAATCAGGACCATATTTCAAATAAAGAGCAAGAGGGCTTGCTTATGATGCTTTGCCACTGTCTCAACGCTCATAAGTTCTGCACCACACGGCACCAGTTAAGGGCCTGCCCACTGCTGGTACCTACCCCCGCTCAGTCTGGTTTATGGAACCACCTTGTTTGTGGTTCCAAGCGGACTGTTCTGTGGGACAATTTTAACACGAGCAGACGGCAGTCGTTGATTGGTCAGTGGAGTTATGTCACTGGATGACCCGCCCAGCAAAACTGCAAACTACATCTGATCCTCAACTACATAATTGTGTTGATGGACAGAGCCACAATTGGCACATTTACAGAGAGCTATCGAAGATGATGGCGCAGTACGGACTTTTAAGCAGTGCTGGGATAAACTAAAGAAATTGAAGTCTGATCAAAGGGCAATTAAGGATCATAATGCAACAGGAGTGGCTAAACACAATGACCTGTTACAATCCTGCGTAATTTGCATTCACGAGCTCACCCTCAGAGCAGTGAAAGGAGTCACAGTGGCAAATCACCTACACCTGAGAAGAATTGATAAGATGGGAGCCGAGCGGAGTTGCACATCAATGGCAAAGCAGCTTTAGTTCACCACAGGAAACGCAGCTGAAAAACAGACATTAGATGAAGTGTACCGGTAACTAGCCACACATACAGGTAGTCCCCGATTTACGAGCGCTCTGATCTACGAGGTTCCGGACTTACGAGCTGGCGAATTTTTGGAAAAAACGCAAAAAATACTGAGTTTTCATGTGTTTTTTCACCACAGTTCGTTAGCTAAACATGTGGACACACGTTTCCGATCATTTTTATGCACTCATAAGCAGTTTTTTGATGAAAAACGAGTGTTTGTAGTCGCGCTAGCGAAACCGTTCCAATTTACGAGCGAAATTCCGGACTTACGAGAGACATGGCAACCGTTCCGAAATACGAGATTTCCGGTTTACGAGCGCCTCGTTGTAACGGATCTCGCTCGTAAATCGGGGACTACCTGTACATGCAAGCTTTTCAAGGATGCACTTTATATATCTATCCAACTATGCCTCTGCAGGCAACACTGGGACTAAAATTAGCAGCAATGTAGCTAGCCCCGTTAACCCTCAGCCCAGATCTGGGCCAATCACTCATCACGCTTCTTGTTTTAAGCACTTCAAGCATTGTCTGCTGTTGCCATTCATTCACACACAACCACAGTCTTCGACACACTGATTGGTGTCACAAATTCATTGTGCAATGGAAGATTTGGTTGAAAGCTCATTTGGGATTGTGGAAAATACACAAATCATTTTGTTGCTGTCAAGACTCTCCAGGATTTTTTTTTTGACAGAATTTTACCTTTAAAGAGGACTTTCCTCAGTTTAGTTGTGGTCACTCTTCATAATCTGTTTTTATTTTAGTTCAAATCTTTAATTATTTAACTCCACTTCTTCCATTCTCTATAAATCTACTTATAGAGCGATGTTGTGTTCTGGTTTACTAAGTAAACTACATAATTTTTGCAACACAAGTCCTTCTTTGGTATAATACTGATGCATGAGACTGCCAAAAAACAATTGAATTAAATCAAGACTGAGAGATTATGCTTTAACCCATCTACATCAGCTTTAAAACCCAACACTTTACTTCCATGTTCTTGGAAGAATCATTAATATTTACTGTAAACTCAGTTACCGGTAGTTTTAATTGTGTTTGCAATGTTTACTGGTCAGTTATACACTCTGGGAAGAAGTATGAGGTTTTTTTTTCTCTTAAGTGCAACTCGTCTTTATTGTGTAAACATTTTTCGATGCTGATGTAGCCTTTTGTGCAAACAGAAACGGTACAAGTGTTTTGGTGCTATGTTTTGTTCCATTTATTTATTAGTTTTCAGTAATTACTGTCCTGTGCCTCATACAAACACAGCCAAGAGTAATGGGTTCACTTTGTTTTCACGGGAAAGGTCAGGGCTTAAAGTGAAACACATCTTCAACAAACACATTCACAGTTTGTTTGTCACCTCCGAGAACTTTCTCTCAGCTTTCTTTCAGACAGTTGAACCGTAAATCTGATGTTTCTGTGTGACTGAGTGTCTGTGAGAATTTAAAGCAATTGCTGTAAATTGAAATGAGGCATGTAGGCTGAGAATTGAAAAATCCCTCTAAAGAGCTTCAGGGACCTTCTGAGATTGTCTCTCGTTGCTTGGGCTTGGAAGGTAGAGGTCGCTGGCAGCAGCACCCTGGTGGCAAGTTTTTGTCGTTGAGTGAACGTTAACCTTTGCCCCCCCCCTTAAGAAATCACACTAGTTTTATCAAACTGGAACAGGTCATACAAGCCATCAATGAGCACATCAGGGGAATGGGTCAGCTTACCTGAAGAGACAGAAACCGTGTTTCCATCCATTTTCATTTCGAATTTTGAGCTAATTTTTGAAATCTCGCAAATATGTAAATACAAATTAATGCGAAGCAGAAGTGTTTCCATCTACTGGCTTGTAGCGCATCTACCAAGCCACGCACAGCGTCATTACGTCAGACGTCAGCGTCATTACGTCAGACGTCAGCGTCATTACGTCAGACGTCAGCACTGCGCATGTCTACAGTAAACAGGAAGTAGCGGTTGAAAACAGAACCCGGCCACACATCTCGTCAAAATGGAGAGAATATTTCAGGTACGTGTTGCTATCGGGCAAGTTGTATTTATTCTGTCATGCCAACTAGTTTTAGCGATGTTACATGTTGTCCGGAGCGGAAACAGCTGAACGTCACGTGACGTGAATGTTCGCTACGGCAGAACTGAGTCGGAAAATCTGTTTCCATCTGTCGTTTTGCGCATCTGCTCATTTTCGAAGATCCCAAAAACCACCTCAAGCGAGCGTATAAACTTTTTGGCGAATTTGAGGAAGTAAATTCGGATTTTGCCGTTTCCATTAAGCTTTTCTGCTGCGATACTTCAAAATGCGCAGTTAGAAACCTTGATGGAAACACGGCTAATGGTTTGCAGCGCTGCAACGGAGACCAGCTTTATTCTGAATCTCATTATCAAACAGTGTTTGTCAAAAAATAGGTCAAGACCCACTCGTAATCCTTAGGTGATGGATTAATTTCAGATGTTTTCTGAATAGATTATGGGTAATTTCAGAGATTTGATAAAAGGAAAATGTTAAAAATCTTTTCAGACTTTTTCCAATAGGAACATCTTGATCTTAATTGCCTTTCTGAACAACCTGATAAGGCTTGTAACATATAAAAAGCATGCATAAATATAGGTCAACATTAAGACCTGTCTTTTTTTTTTTTGGATCATTTTCTGCAGTTTTGACATTAAAGTGCTGTCTTTCTTTTCAACCATAGGAGGAATTTTAGCTTTCTTTTTCCACTATGGCTGGAAAAAAATGAATCTTTGGAACCCCCATGCTTGCACTCTTTCCTATTTTGCGCCTCGCATGGCATCCGTACCAGCATATCTTGCATCATTACCAATGCCATCCACGTCACTTTGAAGCGGAGTGCCCTAGCTTGCATAAATATCCAAACAATGTACGATAATGGAGATCAAATGACACCTCTGACATATTTTCAGTCTGCTGTGAAAGTAGTGGTGAGTTGCTGAAATAAGCAAGGGATTTGGAAGTTATGGTTGGCGGTAGTTCCCCATGGGGGGATAGAACATGACAGGGCATTTGCATGATCAGTATTTGTGTGATATTTCTGTATCCAACTGTGAGATGGCTGGGAGAGACTGCAAAAGATGGGTTGGAGGGCACAACGTACTAATCCAGCAGCCTGGGTTTGGAAATATAAACAGAGGGGGGGCTTAATCATACTTTGGTAAATAACATTTAAACACATTTAAAACCACAGGAAACTTCCCTTTATTGTGTCTCTCCAGTAAGATTTTTGTCTGTCTTGACACTGCAACTCTGACTTGAGTTGTCAATTGTTTGACTTTGTAAGTCTGAGAAAAGTCAGTCTTCTACTGGCATCCACCTGTAGTTGTCCTGCCTATCAGGAAAAGAGTTCTGGATCAGCTGTAACGTTCACGTTACCTGGAAGTCACGGTCACAACTCAATCTGTTAATGTCAACAATGTGTTGAGCAAGGGACTGATATATTTAGTTCTCTCCTGCCTTCTCTCCTTTCCTCTTTCTCTGGCATTCCTCTCACTCATCACTCTTCCTCTCACCTTCCCCCGTTCGCACCAGTCTCTGCTTATCTACCTTCCTCTGCGCTCTGCGCTCGCATTTCTGTCTTTCCAACACATCTCCCACTGTGTTTTTCTTTCTCTCCATGTCTGTTCTTATCCTCCTCCGCATCCTCCTCTTCCCCAGAGCTGTACCTCGTCCTGGCTCTGTTCCTGTAAAAGCACTGATGAGCTCTTTAGACACACTTGTGGCTTTTTGTCTCTCATCCACCTTGCTGTCTTTTCCTGCATTTAGTAATAACAAATGCACACTTGGAAAGACACAAAGTCGTCGGACACCCACTAAATGTGACTTGCACTCAGTTTAGATTAGCTGCATCTTTATTATTTGCATTCTGTCAAGTCTAAAGACAATCCCTGTACTTTGACTTCAGGAAGACAAGTTTATTGTGTGTTTAGCTGAACCTTCCTGCTCTCTCCTCTTGTCTGCCCTGTGAATGACTCACAACGGCAGATGTTACTTGTCCTCCTGGACAGACCAGTAGGCCCGGCCCTTCCTTTTGGGTTGGCTCCAAGAACATCTAGGCGTCTCACATGCTGCTCTGATCATGTTGGAGGAAACACTGGAATTTTACTTGGACTGGAAAGCTGCAGGTCTTCAGCTTTGAGCTTATGTAGATCCTTTTAAAGCAAAAACAATTTGTTCTTTTATTAAATCTTAACACAAATACTGCTGGACAAAAACAACAACTTAGTTTGTGAGAAAATATATTTTCAAGAAATCTTGATTCTTTCAGAATAAACTGCAAAAGCAACAAATGCTCAAATAACGAAACACTTGTTTTAGACTTTAAAATGTGTCAAATTTATAAAATTTATCCTTTGGAGTGATGCTATGAAGCATTTTGAAATTAAAGTGGTTCTAGCAGTTACGTGACAGGCCCACTAGCTGAAAAAATAAATCCATTTTGAGGAATGTGCACAGACAGATTGCTCTCATCTCTTTTCCTTCCTCATTGTTACACCACGCTGAGTATCTGTAGATGTATCATCAATGTCTCTCTTCTCAGTTCACGTCACACTCCTCTATCATCATCACCACACCTTTTAACCGTTAGCAGTTCTTTCTGTCCCCCGTCCATAGCTTCAATTACAAACTGATTTTTACTCTATATATTTATCTCCTCATTGCATCTTTTTTTCTCTTTTTAGCTGTGCACATGAATTTTTTGCCATTACAATTATTATGACATCTCTTTAGTGCTGTACATAACTGC
This sequence comes from Garcialebias charrua, assembly GCA_038048925.1. Classification (NCBI taxonomy): domain Eukaryota; kingdom Metazoa; phylum Chordata; class Actinopteri; order Cyprinodontiformes; family Rivulidae; genus Garcialebias; species Garcialebias charrua. The sequence continues at coordinate 40 of JBBPBX010023260.1, read as the reverse complement.
ACATGCCATAGTTATGTCTTTGAAAACGAGGTATTAGTCA
>JBBPBX010023259.1:0-40673 GCA_038048925.1 Garcialebias charrua | reverse complement strand
TATTTCAACACCATTAATTATGAAAGGAACAGCAGAAGATATCTTTTCATTACTAAAAATCATATAGTTTGTTTTATCTGTGTTCAATGATAGCTTATTTAAATCAAACCAAGTGTGTATCTTGACAAACTCCTTATTAATTGGGGGCTGCCAATGCATTGTAAATGCTTGGAAGCAACCTATTGTTCTCCACCCAATAAGGGTTTCTTTTTATTTATTTATTATTCATCCATCAACATTAATGCGGCTCGTACCGTAACGTGCACCCCCACAAAAGTTATATCAAAACGACCGGCCCGACTCCGAGATGTGTGCTATTACTTTTCTAAGCAATCGGAGTTACCATCGCAAAATATTTTGCTAACAAAAATCGTAAATTTCCCATAGGAAATGAATGGGACCTTGAGTTTTCAGTGAAACTGAGTAACATAGGGCGCCATTTTGGTTCAATATACAAGGCAATATACAAGGCTGGTTCAATACACAAACTCATTAGGTGAGACGGCCATTTTGAATCAAACAAGCTAATTAGGTGAGTCGGCCATTTTGAAACAAACAACATAATTAAGTGAGGCGGCCATTTTGAATCAAACTAGCTACTTAGTTTAGCCGGCCAATATACAAGGCAGGTTCAATACACAAGCTAGTTAGGTGAGGTCGGCCATTTTGACTCAAACCATCTAATTTGGTGAGTCGGCCATTTTGAATCAAACTAGCTAATTAGGTGAGTCGGCCATTTTGAATCAAACTAGCTAATTAGGTGAGTCGGCCATTTTGAATCAAACTAGCTAATTAGGTGAGTCGGCCATTTTGAATCAAACTAGCTCATTAGGTGAGTCGGCCATTTTGAATCAAACTAGCTCATTAGGTGAGTCGGCCATTTTGAATCAAACTAGCTAATTAGGTGAGTCGGCCATTTTGAATCAAACTAGCTAATTAGGTGAGTCGGCCATTTTGAATCAAACTAGCTAATTAGGTGAGTCGGCCATTTTGAATCAAACTAGCTAATTAGGTGAGTCGGCCATTTTGAATCAAACTAGCTAATTAGGTGAGTCGGCCATTTTGAATCAAACTAGCTAATTAGGTGAGTCGGCCATTTTGAATCAAACTAGCTAATTAGGTGAGTCGGCCATTTTGAATCAAACTAGCTAATTAGGTGAGTCGGCCATTTTGAATCAAACTAGCTAATTAGGTGAGTCGGCCATTTTGAATCAAACTAGCTAATTAGGTGAGTCGGCCATTTTGAATCAAACTAGCTAATTAGGTGAGTCGGCCATTTTGAATCAAACTAGCTAATTAGGTGAGTCGGCCATTTTGAATCAAACTAGCTAATTAGGTGAGTCGGCCATTTTGAATCAAACTAGCTAATTAGGTGAGTCTGCCATTTTGAATCAAACTAGCTAATTAGGTGAGTCGGCCATTTTGAATCAAACTAGCTAATTAGGTGAGTCGGCCATTTTGAATCAAACTAGCTAATTAGGTGAGTCGGCCATTTTGAATCAAACTAGCTAATTAGGTGAGTCGGCCATTTTGAATCAAACTAGCTAATTAGGTGAGTCGGCCATTTTGAATCATAGTCGGCCATTTTGAATCAAACAAGATAATTAGGTGACTCAGCCATTTTGAATCAAACTAGCTAATTAGGTGAGTCGGCCATTTGAGACTTCCGGGGAAGATGGCGGACAAGCTAGTCATGTTTCTCTAAGCTCCCTATGAGGTCCCGACTGTAAGTAAATTTATGAAGTAAACTACCAAGAAATATCTAAACCATCAGTACCCAGCTTGAAGCATGAATAAGAACAACAAGTTTAAGTCATCGGATGGCAAGTCTCCGCTTCCTAAGACCTCGGATAAGGATCACGGCTATGCTGTGCCAATGGAGTCTTCTGCTGCAGCTAGCAAACGGGAGCGCGAAGCTAACACCCCGATCGGCACTCCTGAAAAAAAGACTCACATGGAAAAAAGATCAAAAGGTACGCCACAGGAAGAAATGAACACTGAGGCTATTTTGAGCGCTATAAGTGCTTTGGCACAGAAAGTAGATGACCGCATGGAAGAAGTTGGCACACAAATGAAACAGCATAGTGCTATGCTAGCAGCTATTGCTAAGTCGGTTCAGCTCAACTCAGAGGAATTAAAAGAAAGCAAAAAGAAAATAACTGAGTTGGAAAAACAAGTGGATACACTCTCCAATGAGTACACGCAGCTGAAAGAAAGAGTCCTGAATAATGAAAGATATAAAAGACGGTGGTGCCTCCGTTTAAAAGGAAAAAAGGAAAAGTCTACTGAGAACATCCGAGAAGAAGTGGTGGCACTTCTGTGCAAAATTGCACCTGATTTGGCTTCAAAGATGGTCGAAGAGGTTGATGTGGTACACAGAGTGGGTCGGAAGGTGGATAACAGAGACAGACAGATCATCATTCTGTTTGTGAGACGTACCGTGAGAGATGACATCTGGAGGAGAACCAAAACTTCTCCCGTCTGCAAGGAAGCAGGAGTTCGCTTCGCTGAAGATTTCACACCAGAAGATTGGAAAACGAGACAAGCACTTTGGCCTAAAATTGAAAAAGCAAGAAAAGATGGCAAAGCTGCGGGCTTCAGGGGCCCGTTTGGTTTCATCGAAGGCAAACGAATCATGGACAATTCTTCAGCTGGAAACTGAGACTATAGTAGTAATATTATATCACTATTATTATAATATTATGTCACTATTATTATAATAATAATAACTGAGTTATAGTAGTAATTAGCAGGGTATGGTAGTGGTAGTAGTATGGTAGTGGACAGTTCTGTTAATGGGACCTCTACCTCAAGGTTTTTTCTTCCACTCTCCTAATCCATTTGTTTATGTGTTTATGTGTTCTATTTTTCAGTTAAAAACAGATTTTTCTTTTATTTCTTTTAACACAAGGGGACTAAAAGACTCACTTAAACGAAAAGCAGTTTTTTTGTTTTGTAAAGGACAACAAGCACACTGCACCTTTTTACAGGAAACTCATTCTGATGCATCTGACACAAAGTTCTGGTCGCAGCAATGGGGAGATAAAATTCTCTTCAGTCATGGGACAAATAGATCGGCTGGAGTCGCTATCTGCTTTTTCAGATGTCCGGGTAAGATTCTGAGCCAAAGAGCGGATAAAGATGGACATTGGGTAGCTTGTGTTGTGGAAGTCGATAATGTACCCATAATTTTGTTGAACATTTATGGTTATAATAATGATCAATCTAATAGAAATCTGTTACATCAAATAACGTTGGTTATTGCAGAGTTCACTGCCATTTTTCCTACAGATCATATTTTAGTGGGCGGAGATTTCAACTTAGCTCCTGATGAATGGATGGACAGATGGCCTTCACTGAGGGTAAAGGAAACTCTAAATCCTATTCTTAAAGATTTTGTTAATAATACAAAATTGTTGGATGTCTGGAGGGCGCAACACAGTGGAGTCAAACAGTTCACCTGGCATAAGCCTAATGGTCAAAGCAGATCTCGTATAGATTATTGGCTGGTTTCTGCTGCAGTCCTAGAGTGTGTTAAAGAAACAGAGATAGCAAACTGTCCTTTAAGCGATCACTGCATCGTCAACTTAAAACTACAAACACTAAATAGATGTTACAAACCTAATAATAACTGGAAATTCAATGCAAATCTTCTTACAAACTTAGAGTTCTGTCAATTTATTAAGAAACTTATCCTAAATATATCAAATGACAATTCTATTGCAACACCAATTCTTAAATGGGAATACTTAAAATATAGCATTAGAAAGTATTCAATTAAATTTAGTAAAGAATTAAATAAAAAAAGAAAAACAGAAGAGACAATGGTGATTAAAGATCTTATGTCGCTTTATAAAAAACTAAGCTGGAGTAATGAGGATAAAGATGCAATAAACAAATTACAATCTAAATTGGATGAGATTTACATTAATAGGGCAAAAGGCGCTTATGTAAGGTCCAGAGCCAGGTGGATTGAAGAAGGAGAAAAGAATACTGCCTTCTTTTGCAACTTAGAAAAACGTAGACAGGAATATAATGCAATCAATAGTCTTATGATTGATGGAGTGGAATGTTCTGAGACTAAGAAAATAACACAAGAAGTATTTAATTTCTATAGTAATCTTTATACATCTTCACATACAGAACAAGCTACTTCATCTTTTTTTGAAAAAATAAAAAATATGATTCCTGTTATTGATGAGAATTTTAAGAAAATCTGTGATGAGGAGCTAAAAATCTCTGAATTTGATATTGCTATAAAGAGCATGGCGTCTGACCGCGCCCCCGGGCCAGACGGACTTACAGCTAACTTTTATAAACATTTTTGGGAGGAATTAAAACCTCTGTGTTTCCAAGCTGTAGTAGAATGTGTTAAAAGGAAGGAACTCATGGAAACTATGAAACAAGGCGTAATTAAGCTAATCCCAAAACCTGGTAAAGATAAGAAAAATTTAAATAATCTAAGGCCTATCACATTATTGAATACAGACTATAAGATCCTAACAAAAGTTCTGGCAATGAGATTAAAAACGGGCCTACCTGGTATAATCAGTCAAACTCAATCCGGCTTTCTCAAAGGTAGATCCATCCATAATAATATTCGCCTGGTTCTGGACCTGATTGATTATAGTCACTTAATAAAAGATGATGGTTTTATGTTGTTTTTAGATTTCCACAAAGCATTTGATTCTGTGGAACATCAATTTATTGTTAATACTTTGAGTCATTTTGGATTTGGAAATAATTTTCTCAGTATGATCACAATGTTAAACACTAACATTAATAGCTGTGTGTCTCTACCTCAGGGCACATGCCCCAGATTTAAAGTAGAAAGAGGTATCAGACAAGGATGCAGTATTTCGCCTTTATTATTTATTATAGTCACGGAATTACTATCATTAAAAATTAATAATTCTAATATAGAAGGTTTGGTAATAAATAACCAGAAAATTATCATTAGCCAATTTGCAGATGATACAACCCTCTTCCTAAAAAACAAAGAACAAATTCCTCTAGCTTTAAAGGAAATAGAGTTGTTCTCTCAAGCCTCAGGGCTGCAGCTAAATATAAACAAATGTGAAATTATGAGTATCCATAACTGTTCTGAATCTTCAGTTTCCAATATTCCAGTTAAAAATGAAATAAAGTATTTAGGTATGTTGATTACTAAGTGTGAAGCTACTAGTGTAAGAAAAAATTTACAAGACAACATTGATAAATGTGGCAAAACATTAAATAATTGGCTTCAGAGAGATTTGACGTTGTTTGGTAGAACATTATTAACAAAAACTGAATCCTTATCCAGGTTGACGTATCCTGCATATTCATTAGCCATCCCCCCAAATCTCATTAAACAGATTAACAAAATAAATTTTAACTTTATTTGGAAAAACAAACACCATTACATTAGAAAAAGTGATTTGCTAAAAAATTATGAGGAAGGTGGTATTAAGGCAATTGATTTTGAAATCATGAATGGTACTTTAAAAATTAGATGGCTTCAGTCCCTTCTAAAAAACGGTGATCTTATTTGGTTTGCTATACCGTCATTCATATTTCAGAAAGTAGGAGGTATTGAGTTGTTATTGAAATGTGATTTTGAATTATCTAAACTCCCCCTACAGCTCTCTGCTTTCCATAAACAGGTTTTGTTACAGTGGAAGTTGATGTTCAAACACAATTTCAGCCCTCATAATGTCCCACTATGGAACAACAGAGCAATTCTATGGAGTAGAAAATCTATATTCATAAAAGATTGGTGGAATAAACAAATATGGTCAATCACTCAATTACTAGATGGAAATGGTGAAATTTTAAGTTTGGAGGAATTTAACAGGAAATATGGAATTGTTTGTTCATTAACATTTTATAAGAAAGTATTACGTAGCATCCCTGATGTCCTTTTTCAGTCAATTAAAAACAATTTATCTCATCCCTATATTCCAAGACTCCATAAGATTCAAATTGAGTATGTGGATATTAGGGAAAGTAAATGCAACAACAGGTTTTTAAACCAATATTCAATAAATAACATGTACCCAGGAAGAACAAAAAGCACAGCTCTATTACAAACTTTTAATAATTCTACAAGAGTCAAAATAAGAACAAATTATTTGAGATTTCCGATTCCTCCTAAACTTAAAGAACTACATTTTAAATTTATAAATAACATATATCCTTCAAACCAATTCTTAAAAGAGAGATTTAATTTTAATGTAGAAAATTGTGGTTTTTGTAAGACTCAATTGGAAACAACTAAACATTTGTTTTATGAATGTGAAGAAGTATTGAACTTGTGGAAACAACTTCACAACTTTCTGTCTGCTAAGGGAATAAACTTGGATTTTGTTTCCTTAGAAAATATTCAATTTGGTTTATTCATTAAAGATAAGAACTTAGAATTTATTGTAAATGTTCTGATTATTGTAACAAAATACTATATCCATAAATGTCGATACGCAAAATGCTCCCTTTCTATCAGTGCTCTAAAAAATGATATTTCTTTTTTCAAAAGTTGTCTAAAAAAGATGCAGAATGAAAATGCAGTAAAATTATATGAGTTAATGGAAGTTTTTTAGTTTCTAGCCCCCTGATTTGTATGTTTTTTTTTTTATTTATTGTTATTTTTTCTATTTTTCATCTTTTAATTCCCTTATTTTTTATTTTTAGTTCTTTTTTTTATTCTGTGAAGGACTTATTTTAAGTATTATTGAGACTTTTCTTGAACCTTTGCAATCAGAATGTATTATAGTCTTTAGGAGATGTGATTCTTGTATGAGATATTGATGGTGTTTTTGACATGTTATTGTGAGTTTTGTCATTGTCATTGTTACTTTTGTTTATCACTAATAAAAAAAAAAAAAAAAAAATTAGGTGAGTCGGCCATTTTGAATCAAACTAGCTAATTAGGTGAGTCGGCCATTTTGAATCAAACTAGCTAATTAGGTGAGTCGGCCATTTTGAATCAAACTAGCTAATTAGGTGAGTCGGCCATTTTGAATCAAACTAGCTAATTAGGTGAGTCGGCCATTTTGAATCAAACTAGCTAATTAGGTGAGTCGGCCATTTTGAATCAAACTAGCTAATTAGGTGAGTCGGCCATTTTGAATCAAACTAGCTAATTAGGTGAGTCTGCCATTTTGAATCAAACTAGCTAATTAGGTGAGTCGGCCATTTTGAATCAAACTAGCTAATTAGGTGAGTCGGCCATTTTGAATCAAACTAGCTAATTAGGTGAGTCGGCCATTTTGAATCAAACTAGCTAATTAGGTGAGTCGGCCATTTTGAATCAAACTAGCTAATTAGGTGAGTCGGCCATTTTGAATCAAACTAGCTAATTAGGTGAGTCGGCCATTTTGAATCAAACTAGCTAATTAGGTGAGTCGGCCATTTTGAATCAAACTAGCTAATTAGGTGAGTCGGCCATTTTGAATCAAACTAGCTAATTAGGTGAGTCGGCCATTTTGAATCAAACTAGCTAATTAGGTGAGTCGGCCATTTTGAATCAAACTAGCTAATTAGGTGAGTCGGCCATTTTGAATCAAACTAGCTAATTAGGTGAGTCGGCCATTTTGAATCAAACTAGCTAATTAGGTGAGTCGGCCATTTTGAATCAAACTAGCTAATTAGGTGAGTCGGCCATTTTGAATCAAACTAGCTAATTAGGTGAGTCGGCCATTTTGAATCAAACAAGGAAATTAGGTGAAGCGGCCATTTGAACAAGCAAATTAGGTGAAGCGGCCATTTTGATTGAGATATGCAACTTATATTTGGCAAATGGGTAGCTGACAATGATCCCTAACCGATTTCAATTGAAAATCCAACTTCCAAGATGGCCGACAATGCCAAAAAGTCAAAATACTATAAAATGGTCAATTTTAGTGATATTTAGCTGAAACTTGGTATGGTGATAGCTGAGAATGTTTCCTATCAAATGCCATATCAAAATCAAAAATCCAAGATGGCCGCCATAGCTACTTTCAAATGGCTTAAACTCGGCCATCTTTATACATAGAGAGCTGAAATTTGGTGAGGTTGTAGCTGAAGACATCCTCTATCACGTACGGAAACCAAAAATAAAAATCCAAGATGGCCGCCATAGCTACATTCAAATGGCTTTAACTCGGCCATCTTTATACATAGAGAGCTGAAATTTGGTGAGATTGTAGCTGAAGACATCCTCTATCACGTACCAAAACCAAAAATAAAAATCCAAGATGGCCGCCATAGCTAAAAAAGAAAAAATGCCATAACTCGGCCATCTTTATACATAGAGAGCTGAAATTTGGTGATGTTGTAGCTGACGACATTCTCTATCACGTACAAAAAACAAAAATAAAAATCCAAGATGGCCGCCATAGCTAAAAGACAAAAAATGCCATAACTCGGCCATTTTTAGAGCTATTGAGACAAAAGTTGGCAACTTAGTAGCTGAGAATGAGCTCTAATAAACCCTGATTGAAAATTAAAAAATCCAAGATGGCCGCCTTATCTAAAAGATAAAAACACCATTATTCGGCCATTTTTATTGCTATTTAGCTGAAATTTGGTGTAATGTTAGCTGAAAGTGAACCCAAACACCTTTTACTATCATTTCAAGAATTTAATATAACTCTGTGATATGTACTATTAACATTTGGAGCCATTTGTATTCAGGATGGATGCTAACGGGCAGTAGCCTGGCAGCCCCCATCGAAGTTTCTCCAGGAACTTTCTAGTTAACTCTAACAATTTTTCCAAGTCATAACTCGAATAAAAGAAAAGTGGTGTCATCAGCAAAAAGGACACAATTGAGAATACCAGACACATCCATCAGATCATTGATACATAAAATAAACAACTTCGGTCCCAATACAGAGCCCTGTGGCACTCCACATGAAACACTACAGAGTCCAGATCTTAAATAATCTATTTGTACAAATTGTTTTCTGTCATGCAAATAGCTACGTATCCACTGCAAAGCAGGTCCTCTGATACCATATTTATCCAATTTTCCAAGTAGAATAGTATGGTCAATTGTATCAAACGCCTTTTTTAGATCAACAAACACACTAACACAATATAGTTTTTGATCCACTGCTGCAGTTACATATTCCGTCAACTCCATAAGAACTATGGAAGTTGATTTATTTGATCTGAACCCATATTGACTGTTACTTAAAATGTTATGTTTATCTAGAAAAAGGTCAAATCTAAATACAAATAAGTTTTCTAAAATGTTTGAGAATTGTGGCAGCAATGAAATAGGTCTGTAGTTGTTATATAGACACCTGTCACCATTCTTAAAAAGAGGAACCACCTTAGATATTTTCATACTGTTCGGAAATATTCCAGATGAAAATGACAAATTACAAATATATGTGAATGGCTCGATAACATAACTTATGATTTCTTTTATAACCATCATGTCCATATCTTCACAGTCTTTTGATCTTATATCAGCAATTTTTTTGACTACCGGTACCATCAGTATTTCTTCCTTTTCGGTTCCCTTTAGAAACATGCTATTTACACTACTATTAATGGAATGACCTGTATTTGTGTCCAATTTTGGTATTTTAGCAGCAAGGTTAGATCCAACTTTCACAAAAGAATTGTTAAATCCATTTGCGATTTCACTTTCATCGTGGATTTCCACATTGTTTTCAACAAAACATTTCTTACATCCTGGAGACACTCCGTTGTTCTCCTACACTTACATTACCAAAACCTCTCTTTACTTGAGACATTTTATGTATCCTTGCATACTATGAAAGTATTATGACTTTAGAAAGTGGCAGCTCAGCTAAAATGTATTTACAGGGGCTGGGGTATGGTCCAATGTGACTTGGTGGACAAGCCCCCCTAGTGGTCTGTATACTTTTTTGTTGTTGTTTTTAACACATCTCATTTTCAGTTGTTTTGGTGTTTTTGGTATTTGCAGCATGTTTTTTTTTTTATTGTGTGTTTCTTCATTTATTTTCTGTGATTGAAGATTTATTTTCTGTTGCATTTGTTTTTTTGTTTAGGAGTTAGGATTATTCATGTGTTTGCAGCACGTTTTAACTGTTTGCTGTGCATTTAGCTGAGTGTAGCTTGTTTGCACCGGTCGTCCACCGTTGAGACGGGACTCCTCAGTGACTGACCATGAAAGATGTACCTCTTCTGGTGTAAGTTGAACTAGATTATTACTGAAGCTCTCATATTAAAAATCAAAGCACCACCTAGTGGTCAAATATAAAAATCTAACGTTTGGTAATAAAGGTAGCCTGGTTAAAACCAGACCCTTGTCCTTCACTTTGCTTCGTACTAGGGTCTGGGACTTCTCCCATAAACAACGATTTCTCCGGTCGATTTTTGACCGGACCAATCAGAGAACAGAAGGCGAGTTTTGTTAGTTTAGCCTGGCGAGGTCCAGGCTATTCAGATAAATAGCTCAGAAACCACTCGGTGGATATTTTTTCTGCTACCAGTGTGTAATTATATGTCTTTAATTTACTGACTGTTGGCCTGGATGAAACATTTGAGATAAAATTCGATTTTTTATAATTTATTTTCGTAGCGCACCCGAGGCTGTTTGGAAAACGTCAAACCGAAACTATTTAAATCCAGCAGATTTGACCATTTCGTGAATCGATTTAGGAACTGTTAAGCTCAGGAACACTTCTGATATAACGTCAGCTAAGAAATATATTTTTTCTCAGCAAAGAAATAATAGTTTTTTACCTTCTTTTCTTGAAAATTCCTTCGTGGCGGCAGTCATTTTAACTGACGACGTCAGTCGACGTCATTCAAAACTCCGCCTTCTGTTCTCTGATTGGTCCGGTAATCCGCCTTCTGTTCTCTGATTGGTCCGGTCAAAAATCGACCGGAGAAATCGTTGTTTATGGGAGAAGTCCCAGACCCTAGTACAAAGCAACGTGAAGGACAAGGGTCTGGTTTTAACCAGGTTATAATAAAGGTACAAAGAAAAAACATTCCTGAAAGGAATACATTATTTTATATGAGATTAAAAAACACAAAACAAAGGTTATTATTCAGTTAAACTGCTTTTCTCTGATGTGGATCCTCATGTGTGTGTTTAAAGTTGACTTCTGTCCAAACCTGTGTCCACAAAGATCACAAACAAATGCTTTCTGTCCTGTGTGAACTACTGTATCATGTGTTTGTTTAAATCTGACTTGCGTCCAAACCTGTGTCCACAAAGATCACAAACAAATGCTTTCTGTCCTGTGTGAACTATCATGTGTTTGTTTAAATCTGACTTGCGTCCAAACCTGTGTCCACAAAGATCACAAACAAATGCTTTCTGTCCTGTGTGAACTATCATGTGTGTGTTTAAATTTGACTTCTGTCCAAACCTTTGTCCACAAAGATCACAAGCAAATGCTTTCTGTCCTGTGTGAACTATCATGTGTGTGTTTAAAGTTGACTTCCGTCCAAACCTTTGTCCACAAAGATCACAAGCAAATGCTTTCTGTCCTGTGTGAACTATCATGTGTTTGTTTAAATCTGACTTGCATCCAAACCTGTGTCCACAAAGATCACAAGCAAATGCTTTCTGTCCTGTGTGAACTATCATGTGTTGTTTAAATCTGACTTCGTCCAAACCTTTGTCCACAAAGATCACAAGCAAATGCTTTCTGTCCTGTGTGAACTATCATGTGTGTGTTTAAATGTGACTTCCGTCCAAACCTTTGTCCACAAAGATCACAAACAAATGCTTTCTGTCCTGTGTGAACTATCATGTGTTTGTTTAAATCTGACTTCAGTCCAAACCTTTGTCCACAAAGATCACAAACAAATGCTTTCTGTCCTGTGTGAACTATCATGTGTGTATTTAAAGTTGACTTATGTCCAAACCTTTGTCCACAAAGATCACAAGCAAATGCTTTCTGTCCTGTGTGAACTATCATGTGTCTGTTTAAATGTGACTTCCGTCCAAACCTTTGTCCACAAAGATCACAAGCAAATGCTTTCTGTCCTGTGTGAACTATCATGTGTTCTTTTAAATTTGACTTCAGTCCAAACCTGCGTCCACAAAGATCACAAGTCAAAGTCAAAGTCAAAGTCAAAGTCAACTTTATTGTCAGATCTGCAATATGTACAGTGCAGGACATACACAGGACCGAAATTGCGTTTCTCTCAGTCCCTCGGTGCAACAGTAAACATCTAAACATTGAAACACTGAAACATATAATAATAGACATAAGCATAAAAATAGTAAAACTAACACTGTCCTGAGTTTTTTTTCATAGTGGTATAAAAAAAGAGTATAAAAAGTATAACTAAAATAAACTAAAGGTTTCTAGCATTGACATTTGCAAAGTGGCAAAGCAGCGTATGAGTCAATGTACACAGTATATGTATGAGGTAGTAGTTGATGTTGTTGTAGAGGCAAAAAGTGGCATATGCAGTAAGGCACATTGGGCATCCCTAAATAAGACCGTTCAGAGCACACTGTATATGTACCAGCAGTGGTGTAGATATTAGAGTAGTGTAAATAAATGTAAACAGTAGTAATTACATGTAAGCAGTAGTAATAAAAGTAAACAGTATTAATAAATGTAAACAGAGAATGTAAACAGTATTATGATTATAGGCAGTGATGTAATACAGACATTAGTGCAAGTATGAGAAGTAGTGCAAACTGTATGAGCACATGACCGAGAGTTTAGTGAAAACCCGTTTGGTGACACAGAGTCTAGTGTTAAAAACTTTGTGTTGAGTGATAGTATGTGAGAAAGTTTTAGTGTTAAGGCAGTTCAAATGGGAGGGGAGGCAGAGCAGGCAGAGTGTTTAGCATTCTGACTGCCTGATGAACAGAGCTGTCTCTCAGTCTGCTGGTTCGAGCCTGGAGACTCCTCAGTCTCCTTCCTGATGGCAGCAGTCTGAAGCAGCTGTGTAGTGGGTGTGTGGGATCACCTGCCATGCGGTGGGCTTTCCGAGTGAGGCGTTTGCTGTGTAAGTCCTGCAGTGAGGGCAAGGAGGTGCCCACGATCTTCTCAGCTGCTCTCACAATGCGCTGGAGGCTCTTGCGGCAGGATGCAGTACATGCACCAAACCACACAGTGATGCAGCTGGTCAGGACACTTTCTATGGCACCTCTGTAGAAGGTGCTCATGATGGGGGTTGAAGCTCCAGCCCTTTTCAGCTTGCGGAGAAAGTAGAGACGCTGGTGAGCCTTCTTTGCCAGTGCTGCAGTGTTCCTGCTCCAGGACAGGTCCTTTGAGACGTGCACTCCCAGGAACTTGGTGCTGTCCACTCTCTCCACTGCGGTGCTGTTGATGGTCAGAGGAGGATGTTGGGCATCCCTCTTCCTGAAGTCCACAACAATCTCCTTTGTCTTCTCCACGTTGAGAGTGAGATTGTTGTGTCCGCACCACAAGGCCAGGCGGCTCACCTCGTTCCTGTAGTCCGTCTCATCGTTGTTGCTGATGAGACCTACCACTGTTGTGTCATCCGCAAACTTGATGAAGTGGTTGGAGCTGTACGATGGTGTGCAGTCATGTGTTAGCAGGGTGAATAGAAGGGGGCTCAGCACACATCCTTGTGGGGCCCCTGTGTTCAATGTGATGGTGCTAGATGTGTTACTCCCGATCCGTACTGTCTGTGGTCTCCCGGTCAGGAAGTCTAGCAGCCAGTTACACATTGAGGTGTTCAGCCCCAGACTGTCCAGTTTATGGATGAGCTGTTGGGGGATGATGGTGTTAAATGCCGAGCTGAAGTCGATGAACAACATTCTAACATAGGAGTCCTTCGTGTCCAGATGTGTGAGAGCTGTGTGAAGGGCAGAGGAGATGGCATCGTCGGTTGAGCGATTAGGTCGGTATGCAAATTGGAAGGGATCCAGGGAGTCAGGGAGGACAGATGTGATGCTTTTCATGACTAGCCGTTCAAAGCACTTCATCAGGATGGGGGTGAGTGCTACTGGGCGATAGTCATTGAGGCATGCGGGCGTTGCCTTCTTTGGGACAGGGATGATGGTGGTGGCTTTGAAACAGGTGGGGACGATGGCCTGGCTCAGTGAGATGTTAAAGATGTCCGTGAAGACCGCTGCGAGTTCCCCTGCACAGTCCTTCAGCACACGACCAGGTATGTTGTCAGGACCAGAGGCCTTCCGGGCGTTAATCTTGATGAATGATCGCCTTACGCTGTCTGAGGACAGCGTCAGCACCTGGCCATCAGGAGAGGGGGGGAGTTTATGTGCTGGTGTGCTGTTACTTGCCTCGAACCGAGCAAAGAACTCATTCAGTTCATTCAGCGCAGAGGCTGAGCTGTCACAGGTCTGGGGGGGTGGTTTGTAGTTTGTGATGGTCTGTATTCCCTGCCACAGACTGCGTGTATCCCTGCTGTCCTTGAAACGGTGAGCTATTTTCCCAGAATACTGCTTCTTTGCCTTTCTGATGCCCCGGTCCAGGTTGTTTCTGGCTGCCCTCAGGCCCACCTGATCTCCCGCTTTGAAGGCAGCATTCCTGGCTCTCAGGAGTCTGTAAACCTCAGCTGTCAGCCATGGCTTCTGGTTAGCCCGAACAGTGATGGTTTTAAGGTTGGTTACATCATCAATGCACTTGGTGATGTATGAACATACAGTGTCTGAGTACTCCTGGAGACATGTGGTGTTGTTTGTGGTAGCAGCTTCTTTGAACATACTCCAATCTGTGGTGTCAAAACAGTCCTGGAGTGCCTCTGAAGACCCCTCTGGCCACACTCGTATCTGCTTGCGGACTGGTTTTGTGACTTTCACCAGTGGCCTGTATGCTGGCTTTAGCATAACACAGATATGGTCAGAAGCACCAATGTGGGGGAGGGGGATGGCTCTGTAGGAATTTTTCATGGTGGTGTAAACCTGGTCCAGGGTGTTGTTTCCTCTTGTTGCAAAGTTTATGTTTCTGTATGTTTTTGGAAGAACACTCTTTAAATCTGCATGGTTGAAATCACCAGCCGTGATGAGAAAAGCATCAGGGTGGGCTGTTTGTTGCTCACTGATGTGCAGATATAGTTCATTCAGTGCCTCACCTCTATCTTTGCTGTTGGAGCTTGGGGGGACATATACAGCAACAATCAGAACAGCTGTAAACTCCCTCGGTAAAAAGAACGGTCTGCATTTAATAGTCATGAACTCCACTAAATGTGAGCAGTGTTTGTAGACCACAGCAGCATCACGACACCATGCGTTGTTGATGTAAACACAGAGCCCCCCTCCCCATCTCTTACCTCCCTCGAGGGTTCGGTCCGCTCTGTAGCATGTTAGCTGCTCCAGCTGAATAGCATGGTCCAGAACGTTGTTGTTGAGCCACGTTTCCGTGAATACAAACACACAGCAGTCTCTCACAGTCTTTTGTGTCGTTCGCAGCAGGCGTATATAATCCAATTTGTTGTCCAAGGAGCGCACGTTAGCCAGAACCATGGATGGGATCGCCGGCCTGTGTGGGCTAGCTGCTAGCCTCGCTCTGATCCCTCCGCGTTTACCCCGCTTCTGTTTCCTGTCACGCCGCTTGTGGCGTTTCCATGGCGGGCGCGGTGAAGCGTCACGCCGCTTGTGGTACTTCCACGGCGGGCGCGATGGAGGGAAGGTCCGGGCTGGCTTCCAGAGCAGCTCGCAGTCACGAAGCTGATGTAACTCCACCTCAAGCTCATGTAGCTTCTCCTGGAGTTCGCTGTTTATTCCCAAATGAGCGGTTTTTCCGACATCAAGCAGGAATTCACGGCTATACTTGCGTTCTTGAACACGTAAACATGACGAAGACGTGCCGGCAAATTGCGGCGTGCAGGACAAGACAGACGAAAGCACCGTGTTGCTGGGAGAGAGAGAAGCCGCAACGTTTGCACGCGCCGCCATGTTGTATGCCTCCAAGCAAATGCTTTCTGTCCTGTGTGGACTATCATGTGTTTCTTTAGATTACCCTTTCGGTTAAATATTTTTCCACAGTCTTCACAACTAAATGAGTTCTGTCTTGACTGTTTTTTCTTGATTGAGCCTCCAGTTTTCTTCACTTTTAAACGTTCCTCGATAACCAAACAACTTGAAGACGTCACTGACTGACTCGTCTTGTGAAATTGTTTCCCATGCTCAGTGAAGCTGCAAGATTTGTTGACAGTGTTTATGCCTGACTCAGGAGCTCTGCTCTCCTTCCAGTCTTTGTCACCGTCTTCAGGTTCTGACCCAGAGTCTGATAAGTCTTTTAGCTGAGAGTCAGAGTCATTCACATCATCACCTTCATCATCCTCACTGACTTCAGTCTCTGAAGAGCTGCAATCATCTCCATAAGTATTTAGATCTGGGTTCCTGGTAGTCTCTGCTCCTCCACAGTCCTCTCCACCAGTTGATGCTTTCATCTGGTCAGCTGAACTGCTGGTTGGAAGATCTTCCTCTTTTACTTGGTGCTGATGAAGCTGTAAAAATAGACGTTTCTCTTCATCTTCCTCACTCTTCAAAGGAACAGCAGTGAATGCAAACCCGGGGTCATCAGTCTCTGTTTTCACACAAAACTGCTCTCCCTCTTGACTGGTCCACAGTTCCTCATCTTCCTCCTTTATGTTGAGGGTCTCTGGATCCTGTTGATCCATCCCAAGCATCTGTACTTCAGGAGCTTCTTTAATCAGAACCATCTGCTGAACATCTGCAGGGACCACAGAAAACGTGAACATCAGGCACAAATATAACTTTAAATTCACACATACAGCGATGCTTGAAAGTTTGTGAAGCCTTTAAAACTTTATACATTTCTGCATAAAAATGACCTAAAACATCATCAGATTTTCACACAAGTCCTAAAAGTAGATAAAGAGAACCTAGTTAAACAAATGAGACAAAATATTATACTTGGTCATTTATCGAGGAAAATGATCCAATAATACATGAATTTTCCTGATATTTGTCAAGCTGTTTTATCAGTAATGCACAAAAAGAAATGAAATATTGACGAGAGCATGTACTTCCGGTTCCGGCGAGCTGACGAACAGCTGCTCCCTCTGGTCTCTCTGTAGTCTTTATCATCAAACTGACCCGTTTTTTTGAATTGGACTAAAGTTGGTCCACCTTCCAACTGACTCAGAGAGCCGAACTGGACCGTCCCAAAAAAAAAAAAAAAATTCCGGCCCAGGACCGGCCGCTACACTCCACCGGTCATTCTGAGCGCATCTTGCAAGCCAGGTGAGTCCTCGAGCTTGGGAGCCGTCCCACAAAGCCCCAGTGTTTCTTTGCCACTCTCACTGGATCCAAACTGAACTTCCCATCTGGATCTGTGGTTCTCCTGGTTCAAACAAGATTCGCAGGGAAGTTTTATGCTGACTTTTCTGCTGCCCTTTGTTTGTTTGAATTGGCCTCGTGGCGTGGGGGGAAGTGTACCTGGTCGAACCTGTGCCCCAGACCAGAACTGAACCAAGTTGGCTGTGGGGGACTTCGTTCTACATTAGGAATGTGCGATATGGCCTAAAATTCATATCACGATATGTATTGTGAAGGGTGGCGATAACGATATATATCGCGATATGTTTTTGGTATAAAAATTGCAATAGAAATGAAAAAAAAAAGCATAGTTTGTCCTTTTGCCATAATTTATTTTGAAAACTACAAAATAATCTCTATTAAGAAAATTTCACTACTAGGTCCAGAGTTTTTAAATAATTAACAACTCAAGCATTAGGCTTCTTTCTTGCAGTGCAAAACAGTGCAAAATATAAAAATATCTTGTGTAGTTTTAGCCATAAGTTTTAAACTAAAGAATATGTTGTTAACTCTTAACAGTTTCCAATATTGTCACTTAAGAAACGAACAGCAGAGCAGCATTTTACACTGAAAACACTTCACCCTCCAACCCTCTAGAGGGCGTCTCCTTCAGCTTTAAGGAGAGCTGACAAGGCGACCAGAAGAAGAACCAGTTTACTCTGTGGCTTTGACCAGAGGGTCTCGCAGTAAAATCACACAACACAGCGTTCTATTCACAGATCAGAGGGCAGGTTTCTCTAAAGCTGACCAACGCTTACTTTAACTTTCGACACACACAAAAAAAAACTTTCGACGGAACGCAGCGTTTTGCGCATGCGTCCGAATAAGGCAAAACTACGGCAAGCCGGACGAAGTTAGCATATAGCTTCAATACTTAGCACTCGAAGAAAAGACTTTAACACCACTTATGCACAGTTTTAAACTAAAAAAAGTTTAGATTAAATCTGACAACTCTAATTTAAAGCTGACCAACGCTTACTTTAACTTTCGACAACAACAAAAAAACTCGACGGAACGCAGCGTTTTGCGCATGCGTCCGAATATGGCAACACAAGCCGGACGAAGTTAGCTTGTAGCTTAGCACTCGAAGAAAATACTTTTAACATCACTTACGCACAGTTTTCAACACAAAAAAGTATCGATTAACTCTGACAACTTTGATTGTACACTTCAACACCACTTATGCACAGTTTTAAACTAAAAAAAGTAAAGATTAAATCGGACAACTGTGATTTTCTGCGGTTAGCCGGTAGAAGACAGATCTCTATCGTAGGCTAAATTTATATCGTTTATACCGTGTACCGGTTATACCGCGCATCCCTATTCTACATTAAAGCCGGTCTCACCACCGTGGGAACCACTGCTCTCACCTGGAGTCACTGGAGGTGACGCGCGGCTGCTTTGAAGTGCAGAACAGGAGCAGAGATGGGCAGTAATGACTTCAGCCTCTTCGTGGGAAGGTGGCCTTTCGTGCTATGGTGATCGGACGAGCAGAGTGACGTGAAGCGCGGAGTGGCTGCAGCTGCGCTGTTTTGGTGCTTGTTTTCCCGCTGCTGCTCCCTGCTGACCTGAAACAGGCTTGGACCATGCCTTTAATTTCAGGAGGATCTTCTGGCAGTTCACTCTACTATCCATCCATCCATCTATCCATCCATTTTCTTCCGCTTATCCGGGGTCGGGTCGCGGGGGTAGCAGCCTAAGTACTGCCTAAGAGTTCACTCTACTATTTGCTACAAATTATTTGTTTCTATTCGTTGATTCTGGGTCCAGCTTCTGTCCCCCATGGCCACATCCATTCTTATTCACAAGGGGGCTGGGGCCCCCCTCAGCCCAATTCAAACTGTAGTTGGGCCTCCACAACGGATTTGTTTGCCCATTTAACTTGTGACGCTTTATGGTCTGAGACTTTTCTGCACCATTCATATTATTGCCATTATTTTCAGATCTCAGACTATCTGGAATCACTGAATCTTATTAACACATCTGGATCTGCCCATCACTTCAACTTTCACTGTTTTTAGGTTCTGAATGATCGTGTCTTCATTAATGTTTCTCATGGTTCAATTATGGGGGCAAAATGTCACACTGTTAACTCCTGTAATTACACATCAGTGACAAAGAAGTCAAGAAAATGTCTGATAATAATGTTATTGATCTCAGGGATTCAGCCCCCCCCCCACTAACTATAGTACACCAAATGACTTTAAAAATAAGTCTGGTCTTCGTTTCCTGCATGTAAACACTCGTAGCCTTCTAAAAAAACTTGATTACTTGAAAATTCAGGTCAGTTCTTCTGGGGCAGATGTGATCTTCATCTCTGAAACTTGGCTCAACAAATCTGTTCTGAATAATGATCTGGTAATCAATGGGTTTAAGATCTATCAATGTGATAGTGAAAAAAGGGGGGGGGGGTGGAGTCGCTATCTACATCAGAGATTCTTTGGCTGCCAGTATTGCGTCTAAAAAAACAATCCCAAACCAGTTTGAGGCTTTAGATGTGAACATCCCTTTGAAAGGAGGTCAGATCTTATCTGTAGTGGACTGTTATCGTCCCCCCTCCGCAACACCCGAGGCTCTGTCCTCCCTGACAGAATTCATAGGAAATTTAAAATACAATGAAATTTTGGTGGCAGGAGATTTCAACATTGACTGGGATAAGTCGACCCCCCTCTGTGATAAATTCAAGGAATGTTGCCTATCTCTCAATCTAACCCAACTCTAACTCTCCCACTAGACCAAACAAAAATTGTCCTGAAGAATTTTCCATCTTAGATCTGTTTCTAACAAATATGCCTCACAAATTCCCTGGTACAGGTGTATTTGCTAACATTCTAAGTGATCACTGTGTGATAACAGCTCTTAGCACGATTAAACTTCCTCCTTCTAAGCCCAGAATAATTCAAAAAAGGGATTTGAAACATTTTTGTGAACAGTCATTCCTCTGGGATCTATCCCACTTTGATTGGCAACGTATTCTATTAATCAATGACGTGAACACCGCTTGGAACTATTTTCATAATAGTTTCATTTACTTTTGCCCTTTATCCACAGGGCCTGTTCGCGCTCGTTCGGTCTCCTTCGTAACTAGTTAACAACTAGTTATGGAGTGTACCCACAGGGCCTGTTCACGTGAAACCAGACCTATTTTGGGACCTTCTTGACTGGGGTACATAGGTCTAGTTCTTGTAGGGTCCAGTTATGACATCAGCACAGTGTGGTCACTGATTGGTCAGGGGGCGTATTCCTAGGTCTGAGGTCGGAGATTCAGTCTTCCAGGAAATGCAAACTGCCATCCCGTCAAAATCGAGAACAACAAGTCGGAGGAGCATATTTTTTAGAATTAACACAGGCTAATAATTATGTCACAACCGTGGTCAAACGCGGAGGTTCAGGCTTTTCTGTATTTGCTGGCCGATGAAAATAGTCAGAGGGAGCTGGATGGAGTGACGTGCAATGAAAAGATTTTTCAAGAGGTGTCTGCGCAGGTGAGTGTTTTCTAACTTTAAACATATTTCCAGTGAGTCATGCAACTGTTTCT
The DNA here is from genome assembly GCA_038048925.1 of Garcialebias charrua. Classification (NCBI taxonomy): domain Eukaryota; kingdom Metazoa; phylum Chordata; class Actinopteri; order Cyprinodontiformes; family Rivulidae; genus Garcialebias; species Garcialebias charrua. The sequence goes on along the minus strand of JBBPBX010023259.1, from coordinate 19,926 downwards.
TAGCTTTTTTGGACTGCGAAAAGACAGTTTCAGAGACTGGCTTCAGGCAACAGCCGAGAGGCTTTTAGGAAAAAAGAAAAAAATATATATGGCGGAACGGCTCGTTTCTCTGTAATTTAACAAGAAAATCACATAAACAATTATTTGTTAGCTCGAAATTATAGCAGAGGTGTGTCTCAGTCTATCCATCCATCCATCCATCCATTTTCTTCCGCTTATCCGGGGTCGGGTCGCGGGGGTAGCAGCCTAAGTAGGGAGGCCCAGACTTCCCTCTCCCCAGCCACTTGGAGCAGCTCCTCTGGGGGAATCCCAAGGCGTTCCCAGGCCAGCCGAGAAACATAGTCCCTCCAGCGTGTCCTGGGTCTTCCTCTGGGTCTCCTCCCGGTGGGACATGCCCGGAACACCTCACCAGGGAGGCGTCCAGGAGGCATCCTAACCAGATGCCCGAGCCACCTCAACTGGCTCCTCTCGATGTGGAGAAGCAGCGGCTCTACTCCGAGTCCCTCCCGGATGACTGAGCTTCTCACCCTATCTCTAAGGGAGAGTCCAGACACCCTGCGGAGAAAACTCATTTCAGCCGCTTGTATCCGAGATCTCGTTCTTTCGGTCATAACCCAGAGCTCATGACCATAGATGAGGGTGGGAACGTAGATCGATCGGTAAATTGAGAGCTTTGCCTTTTGACTCAGCTCTCTCTTCACCACGACAGACCGGTACAGCGCCCGCTTCACTGCGGATGCTGCACCTATCCGCCTATCGATCTCACGCTCCAGTTTTCCCTCATTCGTGAACAAGACCCCGAGATACTTAAACTCCTCCACTTGGGGAAGGACCTCCTCCCCGACCTGGAGAAGGCATGCTACCCTTTTCCGGCTCAAGACCATGGCCTCGGATTTGGAGGAACTGATCCTCATCCCGGCCGCATCACATTCAGCTGCAAACCGCTCCAGCGAAAGCTGTAGATCACGAACTGATGAAGCCAATAGGACCACATCATCTGCAAAAAACAGAGAAGCGATTCTAAGGCCACCAAAACGGATCCTCTCAACACCTTGGCTGCGCCTAGAAATTCTGTCCATAAAAGTTATGAACAGAATCGGTGACAAAGGGCAACCTTGGCGGAGTCCAACTCTCACCGGAAACGAGCCTGACTTACTGCCAGCGATGCGGACCAAGCTCTGACACCGGTCGTACAGGGACCTAACAGCCCATATCAAAGGGCCTGGTACCCCATACTCCCGGAGTACCCCCCACAGAACCCCCCGAGGGACGCGGTCGAATGCCTTTTCCAAGTCCACAAAGCACATGTAAACTGGTTGGGCAAACTCCCACGCACCCTCCAGGACCCTGTTGAGGGTGTAGAGCTGGTCTAGTGTTCCACGACCAGGACGAAAACCACACTGCTCCTCCTGAATCCGAGGTTCGACTATCCGACGGACCCTCCTCTCCAGAACCCCTGAATAGACCTTACCAAGGAGGCTTAAGAGTGTGATCCCCCTATAGTTGTGTAGCCGAAACGGGTGTTGATAAAATAAGGAAACTTTAGTTTAAAAAATAAATAATCTAGTTTAAAAAATAAATAATCTATTTTTAATAAAAGAAACCCCTGGTTAGGATGCCTCCTGGACGCCTCCCTGGTGAGGTGTTCCGGGCATGTCCCACCGGGAGGAGACCCAGAGGAAGACCCAGGACGCGCTGGAGGGACTATGTTTCTCGGCTGGCCTGGGAACGCCTTGGGATTCCCCCGGAGGAGCTGCTCCAAGTGGCTGGGGAGAGGGAAATCTGGGCCTCCCTACTTAGGCTGCTACCCCCGCGACCCGACCCCGGATAAGCGGAAGAAGATGGATGGATGGATAATAAAAGAAAGTGAATTTGGTTAAAAACTTTACTAAAAAAAATTCCCTTAAGGCACGTAGACCCGTTGCAGAGGAGGCTTGAGACAGATTCACACACACCAATTAAAGTGCACAGTTGTTTGTTTAATAAAGTACTAAATTTAAAATACACAGTTTTAAAAAGGCAATTCTAGCTCATTTCTAGAAAAGTGCAATTCACATCCATATTCTAAAAACAGGAAGGAACTCATACACACACATACACACACACACACACACACACACACACACACAACACACACACACACACACACAACAAACAAGACTACTGTCACCGCCTGAAGAGATCCTTTTATCGATCAGTCCAAAGTCTGCCCTGGCGAAATCCGTTGCACCCAAAGAGACGTCACTCCAACCGACGCCTGTGTGAGTGGTTGAGCTGGCATCAGTCGGCTTCAGCTCGGCCCGCAGGACGCGTGACGTAGCCCACGCCACGCCGTCCAGACAGCGGGCCCCAAACAGTCCCAGGACCAGCCGGCAGGCGAGGGACGACCCGGATGAGGAGCAGAACCAGTCGGGACAGTCCAGACCGCCGCAGAACGGCCACGGACAACCAGGAGGTAGACGTCGTCACGGACAACAGGAAGTAGACGTTGCAAAGGACAAACAGCAGCGAACACCGAGCTGCTCCACCTCTAACAGGAGAGGGAAGCAGGAAGCTTGCAACGGTGGTCGCTAAAACAGTCCATAGCGACTGAAAACACCCAATTACGCCAGCGCGTGACACAGCAAGCCAACGCCGCCGGAAGGCGGATGACGTGTAACTAACCCTGAGAGCTGGGCCAGTTTTATACCGGAAGCCAGCCCCAGATTCACCAATCGCATCACAGCAACTGTGTGGTGCATTTAATGTCCGCAGGACATCTTGCCACATTTGGAACACACCCTATGGTCCCCCTTTTTGAATAGGGGAACCACCACCCCAGTCTGCCAATCCAAGGGAACTGCCCCCGATGTCCACGCGATATTGCAGAGTTGCGTAAGCCAACACAACCCCACAACATCCAGAGCCCTAAGGAACTCAGGACGAATCTCATCCACCCCCGGAGCCTTGCCACCGCGGAGCTTTTTAACCACCTCGGCGACCTCAGCACCAGAGATTGGAGAGCCCGACCCAAAGTCCCCAGGCTCCGCTTCCTCAGTGGAAGACGTGCCAGTAGGATTGAGGAGGTCTTCGAAGTATTCCGCCCACCGACTCACAACATCCCGAGTTGAGGTCAACAGCACGCCATCCCCACCATAAATGGTGTTGGTCGCGTACCGCTTTCCCCCCCTGAGACGCCGGATGGTGGACCAGAATCGCCTCGAAGCCGTACGGAAGTCATTCTCCATGGCCTCTCCGAACTCCTCCCACGCCCGAGTTTTTGCCTCAGCAACCACCCGAGCCGCATGCCGCTTGGACTGCCGGTACCTATCTGCTGCTTCCGGGGTCCCACAGGCCAAAAAGGCCCAATAGGACTCCTTCTTCAGCTTGACAGCATCCCTCACCGCTGGCGTCCACCACCGGGTTCGAGGGTTGCCACCACGACAGGCACCAACAACCTTGCGGCCACAACTCCGATAAGCTGCCTCGACAATAGAGGCGCGGAACATGGCCCACTCGGGCTCAATGTCCCCCGCCTCCCTCGGAACGTGTTCAAAGCTCTCCCGGAGGTGGGAGTTAAAGCTCCGTCTTACGGGAGACTCTGCCAGACGTTCCCAGCAGACCCTCACAATACGTTTGGGTCTGCCAGGTCTGACCGGCATCCTCCCCCACCATCGGAGCCAACTCATCACCAGGTAGTGGTCAGTTGACAGCTCCGCCCCTCTCTTCACCCGAGTGTCCAGGACATGCGGCCGCAGATCAGATGAGACGACAACAAAGTCGATCATCGAACTGCGACCTAGGGTGTCCTGGTGCCAAGAGCACATATGGACACCCTTATGCCTGAACATGGTGTTCGTTATGGACAATCCATGACGAGCACAGAAGTCCAACAACAGAACACCACTCGGGTTCAGATCAGGGGGGCCGTTCCTCCCAACCACACCCCTCCAGGTCTCACTGTCATTGCCCACGTGAGCGTTGAAGTCCCCCAGCAGAACAAGGGAGTCCCCAGGAGGCGCACCCTCCAATACCCCCTCCAAGGACTCCAAAAAGGGTGGGTAATCTGCGCTGCCGTTCGGCGCATAGGCACAAACAACAGTCAGAGCCCGTCCCCCCACACGTAGGCGAAGGGAGGCTACCCTCTCGTTCACCGGGGTGAACCCCAACGTACAGGCACCGAGATGGGGGGCAACAAGTATGCCCACTCCTGCTCGGCGCCTCTCACCAGGGGCAACTCCAGAGTGGAAGAGTGTCCAACCCCTCTCAAGGAAACTGGTTCCAGAGCCAGAGCCATGCGTTGAGGTGAGTCCGACTATTTCTAGCCGGAACCTCTCAACCTCACACACTAGCTCAGGCTCCTTCCCCACCAGAGAGGTGACATTCCATGTCCCAATGGCCAGCTTCTGTAGCCAAGGATCAGACCGCCAGGGTCCCCGCCCTCGACCACCACCCATTCCACAATGCACCCGACCCCACTAAAGTAACCCGGTTCACGGATCTGAATCAGTCTAATGAATCACTAAAGTAACCCGGTTCACTTTATGGATCTGGGTCAGTCTAATGAGTCACTAAAGTAACCCGGTTCACTTTATGGATCTGGGTCAGTCTAATGAGTCACTAAAGTAACCTGGTTCACTTTATGGATCTGGGTCAGTCTAATGAGTCACTAAAGTAACCTGGTTCACTTTATGGATCTGAATCAGTCTAATGAATCACTAAAGTAACCTGGTTCACTTTTGCCCCTTTTCCACCGGTCGGCTCGGGTCGGATGTTACGTCATATGTGCGTCGCAGAGACCCCCTTTCATCCTTCCCCACCGGATATTCCGTGCTGCGCCGCGCCAGATTTCTTGAGATTTTTGGGCTGGTTTCAGAGGGGTACCGAGGCGAGCTCACCCGCTCCGGAAGGAGGGAGGAGGAGACTCGAGCAGTTTTCACGGAAGCGAGGGAAGCGATCACGGCAGGACTTTACATGAATAACACGGTAAAAACAATTATTTGTTTTTAAATTTATAGCAAAGATGGGTCTTCAGCTGAACGTGTCCTTAATAAAATCACGTATTGCTCAAAACTGCAGGATTTTAAAAAGTAGGTTCGCCACGATCGCCACGAGCAACGCGCGCGGGCGGCTTTATGTCTTTAAAATGTAGCTCAATGAACAGATATAAAATATATTTCATAGCTGACTTTATTGTACGAGGGCTCCTGAGCTCAACCACGCTTTAATATTGTCACGTAGTGGTCAAATCTGCTGCATTTAAAGTAGGTTCGCTTTGACTTCTTCCAAACCTGTGCTTGCACAACGAAAATAAATTATAAAAATTCGAATTTTATTTCAAATAACTCCAACAGGATATAGACAGTATATGAACATGTTGTGATCACACTATATTTTTTTGAAAAATATCAGCCATGTGGTTTTTGATATAATTGATGATATGTGATACAAAGTACAAGGGAGAAAAATAATGGCGGTTGCTTGACACATTTAGGTCTATAAAAAATTGAATTTGATTTCAAATAACTCCAACAGGATACAGACAGTATATGAACATGTTGTGATCACACTATATTTTTTTGAAAAATATCAGCCATGTGGTTTTTGATATAATTGATGATATGTGATACAAAGTACAAGGGAGAAAAATAATGGCGGTTGCTTGACACATTTAGGTCTATAAAAAATTGAATTTGATTTCAAATAACTCCAACAGGATACAGACAGTATATGAACATGTTGTGATCACACTATATTTTTTTGAAAAATATCAGCCATGTGGTTTTTGATATAATTGATGATATGTCAGTCGTCCCCCGATCGGAAGGTTGGCGGTTCGAATCCCGGTTTCCCACACCATGTGTTGTTGTGTCCTTGGGCAAGACACTTAACCCCGAGTTGCTCCCGGTAGGACTGGAAAGCACCTTGCATGGTAGTCTGCCGCTACCGGTGTATGAATGTGTGTAGCACTTTGAGATTTTCACTAATGAAAAGTGCGTTATAAATTGAATTCATTATTATTATTATTATTATAGATGAACATGTTGTGATCACACTGTGTTGTTTAAAAAAAAAAACAGTTTCTGGACTAAATTAATCACATTTTTCTTTTACAGTCAACAGAAGAAAATCACCAGAATTCAACAACCTGTGTCATCTTCTGGAGGAAGCCGTGAGACACCAGATGGAAATTTGTTACTTCTGTTTGTCACTTCAAACTTTTCCTATTAAACGTTATATTTTCTTAAGTGGTGTCCTCGAACATTCAATTTCCTAAACTTATTTTACAATGTGAAGTGTGTATTGTGTTTAAATCCATACTGGAAGTTAAGAGAACTTTCCATTTGCATTTGACCTTTAAAGAATCATAAGGTAAAGATTATTAGAATCTGCTCAACTGTTATTACGTTATAAATTATTTGGTTCTAGGATGAAGTCATACAAAAAAAGTCAAAAATTAAAAGTGGCCAAAGTCCTTTGGACAGTTTAAAGTTAAATAATTCACAGACCATCCATCTACTCATCTACCATCTACCACCCAGCATCAACTTTACCAGGGAAACTCTGGCAGTTTCAAAGATCACTGTTGAGTATTTTATGTTCTTGTTGACTTCCTGTTGTGGGCGGAGACTTACACAGGAGGGTGCAATTTGCTAATAAAAGGCCAGCTGCTCTGATGAGCGCACTTCTCACTCAGGCCAAATGCAACTTATGGTGTGTTGTGTTTTCCTCCATCATTATCCGGCATTTCCAACCCTTGCTTCAAACGATGGCTGCGTCAACAGGTTATGGGCCCAGGACCAGAAGGGAGTTTGGAAGCCGATGGAACCGATTATGCTTTGATGGAGATGAAAAGAAATATGAGTTGTGGGAGACAAAGTTTTTAGCCCACTTACGTCTGCTTGGGCTGAAGGACACAATATTACTGAGGGGCGTGCCCGATGACGTGGAAGAAGACGCCACCAAAAATGAAGAAGCATATGCTGAATTAATTCAAGTCTTGGATGATAAAAGTCTTTCTCTTGTCATGAGAGATGCTGCAGATGATGGCAGAAAAGCCTTGAAGATCCTCAGAGACCACTATGCAGGTTCTGGTAAGCCAAGAGTGATCAGTCTGTACACGGAGCTGACATCTCTACAGAAAGGTGTCAATGAAAACGTCACTGACTATATTATCCGGGCAGAAACTGCAATCACGGCGCTGCGTAATGCAGGAGAAGTTTTGAGTGATGGCCTGTTGACAGCAATGATTTTAAAAGGACTGCCTGATGAGTTCAAACCATTCTCTGTATATGTTACACAGAGTGATGAAGAATTAACTTTTGCACAATTTAAAACGAAGTTGAGAAGCTATGAGAGCACAGAGAAGTTATGTGTTGCTGGCTCAACAGAAGATAGTGTGATGAAAATTAAAGGAAGAGACAACTGGAAATCAAGAATCACCTGTTACAGCTGTGGCCAGAGAGGACACAAAGCCCTGGATTGTTCTTCAACCTCGGGCGAGCGCAGAGAGCTGAAACAGTGGTGTGGTTTCTGCAAGAGCACCACGCATAAAGATGTAAATTGTCGGCGGAAGGGGCGAGACAAGATCAAGCAAGCGATGGATGAGGAGGACCACACGTTCGCTTTCACGGTGAAGCAAACCGACGACGCTCAGATCTACGGCACGAAGGTGAAGGGCCTCATGGTCGACTCTGGTGCAACAAAGCACATTGTGACAGACGCTGCAAAGTTCAAGGATTTCGACTCGACTTTTAGGCCTCAGAGCCATGTTTTGGAGTTGGCTGACGGCGAGAGGGCCAGTGGGATCGCACTGAAGAAAGGCACCGCAAGAGTTCGTCTGAGAGACAGCAACGGCCGAATTGTGGAGATAATGTTGATGGATACATTATACGTGCCGTCGTTCTCCCAGGATATATTTTCTGTGAAAGCTGCAACTGCCCCTGGAGCAACAGTCATCTTCAAAGAGGGACAGAACCGGCTCATCCATAAAAACGGTACAGTTTTTGATATTGATGTTTATGATAGAATGTTCTATTTAAATACCCTTGATGATGACGTTGATGATGACGTTGATGAGTGCAATGCCTGCTATGACATCCAAACGTGGCATGAAATATTAGGTCACTGTAATTATGATGATGTGTCAAAGTTGGAAGGTGTTGCAGATGGAATGAAAATTAGAGGTAAAACTGAAAAACCTGATCTAAAATGTGAAACATGCATACAGGGTAAATTTGCTCAGACCAGGAGTAGAGTTCCTGATGAGAAAGCTAAAAATGCACTAGATCTTGTACATGCCGATCTGGCTGGACCAATAGAACCAGCTGCTAAAGATGGTTTTAGATATTCCTTAGCTTTCACAGACGATTATTCTGGTGCTATATTTACCTATTTTTTGAAAGCTAAGAGTGATACTGTGAAAGGAACAGAAAAGTTTATAGCAGGTGTGGCACCTTATGGGAAAATAAAGTGCATAAGATCAGATAATGGAACTGAGTTTACGTCTAAAGAGTTCCAATCATTGCTTAGCCAAAATGCTATAAAACATGAAACTTCTGCTCCTTATTCTCCCCATCAGAATGGGACAGCTGAGAGAACATGGAGAACTGTCTTTGAAATGGCAAGATGCATGCTAATTGAGAGTAATCTGCCTAAAAATTTATGGACCTATGCAGTTCAGATGGCTGCAATTATCCGAAACAGATGTTACAACAAACGTGTTGAGCAGACTCCATATTATATGTTAACAGGAAAGAAACCTGATCTGTCTAAAATGAGAACTTTTGGATCTGAATGTTATGCATATAAATATGATAAGAAAAAACTGGACCCACGTTGTGAAAAGGGAATTTTTGTTGGTTATGACAAAAATAGTCCTGCATATCTTGTTTTTTATCCAGATACAGGAAGAGTACTTAAGAATAGACTGGTAAAATTTATCACAAAAAGTACCAATGAATGTGACACTCAAACTGACGACATAGATGAGAATATTTACCTCAAAAAGAAAGTTGAAAGTGAGCAATTGAAACCAGATTTGAGTACAATTATCTCACAAGAGAATAAAACTGAGACTTATGATACAGAAGAGAACTTAGATCAAAGTGAAGGTAACCTTGGTGCACGTTATCCTACAAGAGAAAGGAGACCTCCCAAGTATTATCAGGATTATGAAATGAAATGTGAAGATGATCAAGTAAACATGAACATTGACTATTGTTATAGGATTGCATGTGACATGCCTAGAACAGTGAAAGAAGCTATGAGCTCACCACAATCAGAACTATGGGCCAAAGCTATGAAGGAAGAAATGGACTCTTTGATAGAGAATAATACTTACACCCTAACTTCATTACCAGAGGGTAAGCAAGCAGTGGGGGGTAGATGGGTATTTACTATTAAAGAAAATCCTATTGAGACACTTTATAAAGCTAGATACGTAGCAAAAGGCTATAATCAGGTTGCTGGTATTGATTATGACGAGACTTTTTCTCCAACAGCAGATATGACTTCTGTGCGTGTTCTAATGCAGCTTGCTGCTCAATATGACTTAGAATTGCATCAAATGGATGTTAAAACAGCATATTTACATGCCCCTATCGATTGTGAGATATTTTTAGAACAACCGGAAGGATTTGAAGTGATAACAGAGACAGGAGAGAAATTGGTATGTAAGCTAAATAAATCACTTTACGGTCTGAAACAGTCAGGAAGAAACTGGAATAGAATGTTACATGATTTTCTTATTGAAAATGACTTTGTACAGAATCCTGCTGACCATTGTGTTTACAGTAAAGAAAATGAACATGAGAAAGTGATCTTGATTATTTGGGTTGATGACCTTATCATTGCAGCTAGTAATGACCAAATTCTACAAAGTGTGAAGAAAATGTTGGCTGCAAAGTTTAAAATTAAAGATCTTGGAAAACTTAAACATTTTTTAGGAATTGATTTTACACAGAACCACGGTCAAGTAAAAATGAACCAGAAAAGATATATCATGAAAATCTTAGAGAGATTTGGTATGACTGACTGCAAACCAAGGTCAACCCCATGTGAAAGTAAACTGAAGTTTGACGATGAAGGTCAACCTGCTGATCATAAAAAGTATCGTGAAATAGTGGGGAGTTTGATCTATGTAATGATGAGCACTAGGCCAGACTTAAGTTTTATTGTCAGTAAGTTATCACAATATTTGTCTAAACCGAATGAACAACATTGGGTTGCAGCAAAACATGTATTAAGGTATCTGAAATGTACACTAGATCAGGAATTATGCTTCAAGAAAAATAGTGTAAATCTTAAACTTGTGGCATACTGTGATGCAGACTGGGCAGGAGATCAGAAGGACAGATGGAGTGTGTCTGGTTACTGTTTTAGTTTATCTGAAACTGGACCCATTGTTTCCTGGAAGTCTAAAAAGCAATCCACTGTTTCTTTATCTACATGTGAGGCTGAATACATTGCCTTGACTGCTGCTGCACAGGAAAGTATGTATCTTGTGAATCTGGTGAATGGAATGGACTTTGGATGTGAATATGCACCTGTGATCATTTTTGAGGACAATCAAAGTGCAATTGCTCTTACTAAAAGTCCGGTCCACCGCCAAAGATGTAAACACATCGACATTCGATATCACTTTATTAGATCAGCACTTAGTGATAGAAAAATAACTCTCTCTTATTGTCCAACAACAGAAATGGTTGCCGATATCCTAACAAAGCCTGTAACTAAAATGAGAATGGAAAAATTTGCACGTTTTGTTTTTGGTATGTAAATGTATTATGTATTATGTCAACATAAGAACAAGTGGGGGTGTTGAGTTTTATACTATGTTCTTGTTGACTTCCTGTTGTGGGCGGAGACTTACACAGGAGGGTGCAATCTGCTAATAAAAGGCCAGCTGCTCTGATGAGCGCATCTTCTCACTCAGGCCAAATGCAACTGATGGTGTGTTGTGTTTTCCTCCGTCATTATCCGGCATTTCCAACCCTTGCTTCAAACAATGGCTGTGTCAACATGTCTGCTAAATATGCAGTCGTAAAATTTGAGCTTTGCGCGTACATGCCCTGTGGGGATACGCTTGTGCCTCTGCGTGCGAACGGCGTACAGCGGCGTACGGCTGTACGCAGAGCTATGTGGGGGCCTATAGACATTCATCATGGATCGGAAATCTCTGCAGATTGTATCGGAAAAATCCGGTATGTAAATTATGCTGGTATAGGAGGCCGAGGCCAAAACTGATACCGGATCAGCCCCATCCTTAATTAAAACACAATTAGTTCATCTGCATGAGAAATCTGTTAATTAACCAAGTAACTAACCGATTAAATAACAATTCTCTCGGGAATTACATGAATAACATTTCATGGGGTCTGACTGTTTGAAAAAACAATTTGATTGGTTGGTTGGTTCTCTCCACATATTGCACAACCACTGAACCAGTATTTTAGAACCAACATCTATAGTCCAAATTATGATCTACGGTTTAATTTGTTTGTTTCTAAAGTATTCTTGAGAAATTAGGATTAGGAAATTGTTCAAAAATTGTTACAGAATATATTTTACAAAATCAAAATTAATTTTATTTGGGTGTTAAAACACCAGTTGCATCTTATAGCCTATACAGTAATAATTATTTTAATATTTTTTGGTAGAAAGTTTCCACTCCAGTGTGGACTCTCATGTGTAAGTTTAAACTTGTCTTCCGACTAAATCTTTGTCCACAAAGATCACAAGGAAATGGCTTGTCTCCTGTGTGGACACTCAAGTGAGAGTTTAAACTTGTCTTCCGACTAAATCTTTGTCCACAAAGATCACAAGGAAACGGCTTGTCTCCAATGTGGACTCTCATGTGTCTGTTTAAACTGGTCTTCCGACTAAATCTTTGTCCGCAAAGTTCACAAGGAAACGGCTTGTCTCCTGTGTGGACACTCATGTGTGAGTTTAAACTTGGCTTCCGACTAAATCTTTGTCCGCAAAGTTCACAAGGAAATGGCTTGTCTCCTGTGTGGACACCCATGTGTGAGTTTAAACTGTCCTTCCGACTAAATCTATGTCCACAAAGATCACAAGGAAATGGCTTGTCTCCTGTGTGGACTCTCATGTGTATGTTTAAAACATCCTTCCGACTAAATATATGTCCACAAAGTTCACATGGAAATGGCTTGTCTCCTGTGTGGACTCTCGTGTGTGAGTTTAAACTTGCCTTCTGACTAAATCTTTGTCCACAAAGATCACATGGAAACGGCTTGTCTCCTGTGTGGACTCTCATGTGTGAGTTTAAATGTGACTTATGACTAAATCTATGTCCACAAAGATCACATGGAAACGGCTTGTCTCCTGTGTGGACTCTCATGTGTGAGTTTAAATTTGTCTTATGACTAAATCTATGTCCACAAAGATCACATGGAAACGGCTTGTCTCCTGTGTGGACTCTCATGTGTGTGTTTAAATGTGATTTTGAAGTAAATCTTTTACCACAGTCATCACAGCTTATTGATTTTGGTCTTGCCTGGACTTTCCTGCATGACTCTACATTTTTCTTCTTTCCAACACATTTCTTATTAAGCAGACATCTTGAAGACTTCACTCCTGAATGACTTGTCATATGTCTTTGAAGAGTCCGGTTACTGACACACTGCTTACCACACTCAGAGCAGCTCAAAGATTTGTTGACAGTTTTTACTTCTGATTCAAGAGCCCTGCTCTCCTTCCTGTCTTTCATACTGTCTTCACGTTCTGATTCAGAGTCTGATGAGTTCTTTAGTAGAGAGTCAGGATTGGTCATTTCACCATCCTCTTCATCGTTCTCGATAGCGTCAGTCTGTGAAGAGCTGGAACTGTCTTTGTGAATTTTTAAATCTGGGTTCCTGGTTAAAAAAAAATGTAATCCTCCTCACTCTTTAAAGAAACTGAAGTGACCTAAAATCTGATATCGGTCTCCTCCGTATTAAGTTGGTCACCCACCAGACTGGTCTAAGGGTCTTTTCTTCCACTTTATGATAAGAGGCTCTGGGTTCTGCTGGTCAACATCAGGCCTTCAGTCTTGAGGAGCTTCTTCTTCTTAATCAGCTCTAAACAGAGGCAGGAACCACTGAAACACATGAACATTAAGGACAATGTTAGTTCAACACACACACACACACACACACATACACACACACACACACACACACAGCGCCGCTGTAGAGGAAGGGAATAAAAAGCGAAACCAGCTTATACAGTCAGTTTCATGTCATTTTTAATATAAATCAGCCTGTTGGCTGTGGGCGCACAGATGTTTTCTGACGCATAAAAGCCGGACCGACCTGTCTTATGAATGGACACTTCCTGCTCGCGGTGGCAGGAAACTATATCCTTATATGGTGTTTTGAGGGGTGGGAATTATGTAAATAACCTCTCGCGTGCACGAGCAGGTGAATAGAACAGGTGGGATTCATCATTATTTACGCAGCTCATATACACACTTTTCCTGAGGATAGAAGAGTTTGTTGAATCTGACGTGGCATGTTCGTACGAACGCTTCGTACGAACAAAAGTAAGAGAAATTTAGGATAAAAATACGAACATTTTCGTGAATGAGGCCCATTGTTTCCATTGTCACTCTTTGGCTTCTGTTTTACTTATCTATCATAAAGACCACAGATATATTGGGTAAACTGAAAAAGAAAAGAATCTGTGAAATTACTATTCAATCTGAATAAGTAAATTAATTAAGGTAAAGAGGTCAGTATTAATATTGACCTCCTAAATATCCTACACCCATGTTTTAAAACTTATTTCCCATGTTTTAAAAAAAGTTATCCTCATGTTTTAAAAAGTTATTTCCCATGTTTTAAAAAGTTGTTTTTAGATTAAAAGCTATTTTCAGATTAAAGTTGTTTTCAGACTAAAACTATTTTCAGATTAAATTTATTTTCAGATTGAAAGTTATTTTCAGTTTAAAAGTTATTTTCAGATTATTATTAAGAGATTTACAAAGAAGACAATTCTCTTCTATCTGCTATTGATTGAAACTTTAGAATTTTTTTATTCCTTTTTACATTAAAGGTGCAGTCTGCAGTTTCTGTAGTGCAGTCTAAGTTGTCTAAAAATATTTTTAACATATTTTTTCACTCTGTCACTATCTCCTGACAGACTGATGTTAGACAAAGTAATCTTTGAAAAAACTATAGTCCCCTTGCTTCTCCAGGTGTTACTAAAAGCATTTCTAAAAAGCCACAGTGACCCGTCGTTAACCAGCCAATAAAAACAGAGTTTTTAACCAGCCAATAAAAACAGAGCTTTAATTTGAATTTCAGCAGAGCAAGGGTGAGCAGAGCCATATATGGCTCTGAGGGGGAGGGATCAGAATGCTTTCCCTGTTGAAAATCTTTCTAATTGCTGCGTTCTACAGAAACCGCAGACTGCACCTTTAATCTTTTCTTTATAAACTTAAACATTTTCTTTTACTCTACTATCCCCCAACATGTGAAGATGAGTCTGAGTCAATAGCAGGCCATTACTGGCAAGGGGACCCAGGGCGACAGTGCGTCTTTTTCACCTCCAATTTTCCATCAGCCCGAGGTTTTTTCGTACTGTTCATCTTAATAAACATTTGTCAACAAAGTTTTAAATGATAAAACGGGTGGAATGTTAGAGTATTTTCTATATTGATCATTTTAAACTTGTATTCTCTCATGTACTTTAACGTTTAGACTCTATTAGTGCATGCACACTTAGACTTTATAGTGCTTATGCAAGCATCTTTTTATCTACTTGTCCTGACCAGCAATCTAACAGAAGGTCATGTTGACTGGAAACCAAACAGAATGTTCCAGTTTATGATTAACCTTGCAGTTGTTATTCAAGATGAAAACTGCCATGACTGTTAAAGTGTTAGTACTTTGCACCTGTTGTCACCCACCCTCTAAGTGAATAAAAGGTTGCACAAATCTCAGAACCTTGGGCTTCGTTCTCACACACTACTGAGGCGATGTCCCCTTTTGCAAAAGCCAAATAACTGATTCTTGTCTCTTGTGTGATCATTTCTTTAAGGGTTGCAGGTTTGAAATAAAACCCATTAGTTTAATTATCTTGTCTTTATCAGAAAAGTCATCAAAAAGTTCATTGGCAACATCAAGCATGAATGTTTTGGCGTACTCACCATCTGTGAATGGCTTTCCGTTTCTCACAATGGCTAAAGCACCAGCAAAACTAGCTGAATTACAGTCACCTTGTTGAGTCCAAACATGGAGGTGCTGCTGGCCAGCTTGCACTCTGCACAGTAGCTCTTCACATGCTTTTTTCTTGCTGTCCCCCACAGGATATTTTGATGCAAAGACAGCATGGCGTGTGTCGAAGTGCCGCTTTATATTTGAGCGTTTCATCAATGCAATTTTATCATTGCATATCAGACACACTGCAGAACCTGCTCTCTCCACAAAAGCAAATTGCTCTGTCCATTCCGGCTGAAAAGTATGATAATCCTCGTCTCGTTTTCTTTTAGCAGCCATCTTCGTCACACGGGTTTCAGCAACTAGCTAAGCTAGCTGCTAGGAGGGATGTTTACTTCCTTATCACGTCTCCTCCCGTGTCCGTGACGCATTATCCAATTGGCTCAAGTCACCCGTGGACAGCTGTGATTGGCTCCAGCCACTCGCGGCCATGTTTTATATTTTTATCATATATTTCTTACATTTATTATTAAAGATTTTTCTGCGAGCCATATGCAACCATCAAAAGAGCCATAGGTTCCCGACCCCTGCTCTAGCTTTTATGACCATTATTGCTCTGTAAAGTAAATGTAAAGTACCTCATCCCACCTCTTTTTTGCACTGGCTCAAGGATATTCTTTACTTCCTTAAATTTGAGAAAATCAGTATGTCGCTGCATGGCTCTTCTGAGCAATTTACAAATTTGGCAACCATTGCAACTGTTGGCTAAACAAATCAACTTTTCCTCTGTACCAGACTAGTTTACATTACAGTATTATTATTACTTATTTACTTTCTCTCCTTTTATTTCTGGTTTATAGTTGGTATTTGTCTGGGTTTTTTTTATTCTGGAGGTTCTCTCTCCCTCTTTTGCTTTGGTTCTCTATATTAGCAAGGTTGGGTTGTTATATACAGTGTACAATACATGTATTAGCAAGGTTGGGTTGTTTTTTGGGTAGTTCTTTTTCTTGTTCCTTTTTTTTTAGAGTGGAGGTTGCCTGTTTTTTTTTTCTTGTGTTTTATAAAAAAAATGGAAAATTAAACTAAAGGTTTGAAAAAAAAAGTCATTGCATTACAAGTACACAAAACTCCCAATGCTTGCTCTGCCTTGGTTCTGATCCCAGTCTTGTCCTAGTGTTTGAACCAAACTCAGACAGCTACTATAAAGAACAGTCTTGCATAAAAGAAAACACCTCAAGGTTCCTTACAGTGGAGGGGGAGGAGCGTGATGAGCAACTAGTCAGCTGTTACTGTACGCCATTCAACAAACAGTGATACCAAAGCATAACAACATACTGTACCATTTAGATCAAATGATACAGAATAAGATGTAAATGAGTCCCCGAGGCTCAATGTGATTAACCTGTCTATTAAATAAAGGTTGAAGGAAAAAAAAAAAGATGGCCCACACACATAAGGATAATTATTTAATGAAGTATCACACATACATGTTTCACATGACAAAAGCATAAACAGCATTGAGAATACACAACCTACAGATGTGGAAAGTAACTGTGGTAACGGACCACGAACCTCTACACCTCAAAGACTATTTAACAACAAACCGGAGAAGTGAACACTTCAGTTCTGTGTGACCTCGGAGGTGGGGCGGCTGTGGTTGAGCGGTTAGAGCAGTCGTCCTCCAATGCAAGAGTTGGGGGTTCGATTCCACCAGCAGTCACATGCTGAGGTGTCCCTGGGCAAGACACTGAACCCCTCATAGCCTCTGATGTGTGTCCCATCAGTGTATGAATGTGCTCTAAAGCACTGATTAGTCTCTTTAGAATTATTTGTTCAATTAGCTTTGTAGAGATCTAGTGCTGTTTGAATGGGTAAATGAGGGCACAGATTGTAGAGTAAAGCACTTTGAGGATCTTGAAATAAGATAGAAAGGCGCTATATAAGTACAGTCCATTTACCATTTTATGCTGGTGAAGATTCTCAGTCGTCCAGGACATGATAAAATCAAAAAAGGCGTTCAATACAGAACAACTGGACTTTATTTGTAACAAACAAGACGTTTCGCTTCTCATCCGAGAAGCTTTATCAATTGGTCTTGTTTGTTACAAATAAAGTCCAGTTGTTCTGTATTGAACGCCTTTTTTGATTTACCATTTTACTTCTGGTGGGTCTTTAATAGGTCAAGGAACAAATCCTGTACTGGGTTATTGAGTTTGTGGTAACTCACTAGGGGCAAGCAAACTCCACTTGTTAGGTGAAGGATATGGTGTCAGGTCATTTTAGCTTCATGTATAAGTAGCCTAATACTACAGTAAAGTTGGAGTTTAACCTCAACAATGACATAATTTCATCCATATTTTGACATTGTGATGTGATGTAAACATTATTCAGCTTACAGGAATTACATAGTAGTAATATATGTATACAGTATATATGAATATAAAAAAGGTTAGTCTCAATAAAACACAACTAGTTCATCTGCACGAGAGATCGTTTATATAACAAACTAACTAACTTATCTTATGACTAAATCTTTGGCCACAAAGTTCACAAGGAAACGGCTTGTCTCCTGTGTGGACTCTCATGTGTCTGTTTAAACATGACTTAAGACTAAAGCTTTGTCCACAAAGATCACAAGGAAATGGTTTGTCTCCTGTGTGGACACTCATGTGCAAGTTCAAACTTATCTTATGACTAAATCTTTGTCCACAAAGTTCACAAGGAAATGGCTTGTCTCCTGTGTGGATAGTATATAACAAACTAACTAACTTGATTAATACACAATTCACTCAGGAATTACACAAATAACATTTCATGGAGTTTGACCATTTGAAAAAACAACTAATTTGATTGGTTGTGTGGTGCACCTAAAAATGCCACCACAATATTTTGTTTTCTAATAATTGTAAAATATTCCCATGTGCAGTTTATCCTATTTTCTAAAAAAATATATATCTATATACAAGTTATATTTTGTTTGTGGTTTGGCATGTTAGTCTGCCTGCATTGATAGTGCTTTCCTGAGGTGGGGACGGGAGCGGTAATGACGAGGCGGAACCTTTGTTTGGGGGGCGTTGCTTCCAGGTTGGTTTTGGGATGGATTTCCGGTTAGCCTCAAACTCAATCTGGATGTGAACCACAGCGCTACGGTCGTCATTACTGACTTCTATTTTATCATCCTTCAGATTGTGTGTCATCACTGTTGCAGCAGTCCTGACACTCGGGACCTGTAACAGATGGGTTGGTTCTGTCCACTTATTGCAAAACCACTGAACCAGTATTTTAGAACCAACATCTATAGTCCAAATTATGATCTAAGGTTTAATTAGTTTGTTTTTAAAGTATTCTGAAGAAACTAGGAGCAAATCATGGTTTGGGAACTTGTTGGAAATAGTCACAGAATATATTTTACAAAATCCAAACACATTTTAATTGGGTGTTAAGATACCAGTTGCATCTCATGGCCTATAAGTTATTTTAATATTTTCAGTCAGAAAGTTTTCACTTCTGTGTGGACTCTCCTGTGTGTGTTTAAACTTGTCTGCTGACTAAATCTTTGATCACAAAGATCACAAGGAAATGGCTTGTCTCCTGTGTGGACTCTCCTGTGGCTGATTAAGTTTGTCTTATCACTAAATCTTTGTCCACAAAGTTCACAAGGAAATGGCTTGTCTCCTGTGTGGACTCACATGTGTGTGTTTAAGTTTGTCTTCTGATTAAATCTTTGGCCACAAAGTTCACAAGGAAACGGCTTGTCTCCTGTGTGGACTCGCATGTGTCTGTTTAAACATGACTTAAGACTAAAGCTTTGTCCACAAAGATCACAAGGAAATGGCTTGTCTCCTGTGTGGACACTCATGTGCAAGTTTAAACTTGTCTTATGACTGAATCTTTGTCCACAAAGTTCACAAGGAAATGGCTTGTCTCCTGTGTGGACTCTCATGTGGGAGTTTAAACTTGATTTGGAAGTAAATCTTTTACCACAGTCATCACAGCTTATTGATTTTGGTCTTGCCTGGACTTTCCTGCATGGCTCTACATTTTTCTTCTTTCCAACACATTTCTTATTAAGCAGACATCTTGAAGACTTCACTCCTGAATGACTTGTCATGTGTCTTTGAAGAGTCTGGTTACTGACATACTGCTTACCACACTCGGAGCAGCTCAAAGATTTGTTGACAGTTTTTACCTCTGATTCAGGAGCCCTGCTCTCCTTCCAGTCTTTCATACTGTCTTCATGTTCTGATTCAGAGTCTGATGAGTTCTTTATCAGAGAGTCGGGATTGGTCATTTCACCATCCTCTTCATCGTCCTCATTAAGGTCAATCTTTGAGGAGCTGAAAGTGTCTTTGTGAGTCTTTAAATAAGGGTTCCTGGTAAGTTTGTTTTTATCCTCCTCACTCTTTAAAGGAACTGCAGTGACAAAAATCCTCATATTGGTCTCCTCCATAATAAGTTGGTCACCCACCAGACTGGTCCAAGGGTCTTCTCTTCCACTCTATGATAAGAGGCTCTGGGTCCTGCTGGTCCACATCAGGGCTTCAGTCTTGAAGAACTTCTTTTAATCAGCACCAAACATAGACAGGAACCACTGAAACACATGAACATTGAGGACAATGTTACATCAACACACACAAGTGCAGGTGCACACACACACACACACACACACAATCCTCACAATCATCATATTCTGACTGTATATATAATGATAATACCAGCATATTACTACAAAAGAATAATTTTAAAGTAAGTTCATTAATACAGGTGGTCCCCGACTTATGAGCGA
>JBBPBX010023258.1:13785-25766 GCA_038048925.1 Garcialebias charrua | reverse complement strand
ATATATATATATATATATATTAGGCATGTAACGAGATCTCGTTGTACGAGATCTCGCGATATTAAACTCCCGCGATATCTCTCGTTGAGAGGTAACGTTGTCTCGCGAGATGCTAATGCTAATGCTAGCAGAGCCCCTAGCAAGTCAGCGTCACGGACAGCATGGCTTCGCCGGATGAAGTTGCTATAGAAGACGCCCCAACTACTGATGGAGGGTCCCGGTGCCGCAGACGCCTCTACATTGATGGAGGGTCCCGACGCTGCCCCGAATGTAAAGACACGCGTGTAAACACCGGTGTGACCGGTGTTGCCAGATAGAGTCCCACCCACCCAAAGCACTCTTTACCCGCAAAAGTCAGAAGGAAAATCGCGGTGAACCGCCCAATCTGGCAACACTGGTGAGTGACGGCTGCAGATTCAGCGCTGATGCGGATATTTATGTTCAATTTTTGGAAAGTCCTGCGTGAATATCTATTTTTTTTAAACAAAGTTGAACGTTCTAAGGTCTAAGGAGATTCAATCAGTAAAATGAAGACATCAGTTGGGTTTGTAATACATGTTAAAACAGAATAAAAGCCTTTTTGCGGCATAAAACCGATCTTTGAAGTTTTCTTGAACTAATATTAAAATCTCGTCTCGTTCTCGCGAGCTCTGTAATTTGTCTCGTCTCGTGAGTTTTGTGTATCGTTACACCCCTAATATATATACCTGTATATATATATAAATAAGTTTGAGCCAAGTATAACAGTTAATGAGCCCTTACAGTGTGTACTGAGGAGGAACAGTGATCTTGCTGTACGACCCAAAAGGGAAACGTCTTTCTGCTGAGGCTGAAACTAATACAAAAACTATACAAACATAATTAAAATGTAATTTAATCAGTCTCTTTAGTTTAAGAAGACTAACTCCAGTAAAATGACATGATCTTATGCTAACTGATCTTATGGAGCAGAAGGCATCTCCTGTCACTCAGAGCCACCCATGTCTCGAGCTCTAAACCACGAGGCTGATTTGCTCGTCAGAGGAGTGTCACCGTACAGAGATTGGACTCTACGTCTGAACATTGTGGCAAAGGTGTGGTTCTGCTTTGGGCGGGCGATGGTGGATGTGTTTGCCGACGTGGAGAGCATGCTGTTCTTTTACATGCATGATCAGGGTTGCACTCTTTGGCATGGACATGTTTTTCTGTACACCTTTCACCCTGGCTCTGATAGCCTGACTATCCAGAGTGAGGGAGCGCCACCACACGCTGATCCTGATAGTTCCACACTGGTCAGCCTAACCCTGGCTGATGAACATATATCAGCTCCTGAGTGGACAGCTGTGGAAACTCCTGCTATGGGAGGACATGTTGTCTTGGGCAGGAAGATAAAGTTTCATCCACACCCAAAACACCTGAAGTTCTGGGCCTGGCCTGAGTGGCATAATTTAGACGCAGTGTGGCTTCCTCAGAATGATAAATACCTTTCAGACTGTTGGGGCTCCCTCCACTTGGTCCCTATATGACAAGTGTAGGGTGTTTGAGGAGTGGTGCTTTGAAAGCAGGCACTTCTCTTTAATGCCCCATTGGGGGGATTTGGTTTGTAGGAGTTAATTGACAAACAAAAGGCCTTCTTTATAAACAAATTGTACCTGGCTGCTATCTCAACATGCCATGTGGGTTTTGAGAGGAGAACAGCCAGCCAACACCCTTCGGTGGTCTATTTTATGAAGGAGGATCCAGGCTTCTTCCTGTCTTCAGGCCCCTGGCTCCTTCATGGTACAGGACCTCTCCAGCCCCCCATTTGAGCCTGTAGAGGAGGGTGACCTCAAACATCTGTCTTTAAAACAGAGGTCTCCATTCCTGGTTTTCATGACACACTTAACTGAATTGAACACGTTGACTAGGTTCTGCTAAACTTGGTGTCATTCTGATTAGGTAGTTCAATTATTTGAAAATGGTGTGTTGATGCAGGGAAACAGCTAAAACATTCAGGACATTGGGCCACGGTGACTAGGGTTGTGGACCTCTGCTTTAGGACAGTGCTACAGTTGACATTGGCGTCTGCTAAACATGATGGGAATATTAATGCACTTGCAGTGCACTCCTGTATCAAGTTTGGTCCTAGGGATGTAAGGGTCTCACTGCAGCACAACTCTGCTTCCCTAGTCTTTCAGTACTAGGCACTAATATACTGTACCTTTGTTTTACCTTACTGGGTACCATTGCAATTTACTTTCACTGTAAACTACAATTAGATTATATATAGCTCTTTGGAAACCCAAAATGAGGAACATAAATAGCTTTAACAATCTAGTAAAGTGACAGCATTCAATCATTTATGCACAAATGCTGACCTTACTCTGATATATTAGTCAGTGATGGAAAAAGTGTGTGTCTCATATTTTAGCACATTGGTTATTTAAAAGACAATTGTGCAGGTTAGTTTATATGCTTTATTGTTCACAGTTGTATTTTACACTTACAACAATGACTGTAGCTAGATTGCCAGCTGCTCTTTTAGCATTTATTTCCCCACACTGTTCATGTGCCTAATGGATCTGCAGGAAAACATGAAGAAGTTTAACAGGAGCAGGCAGGTGTTCTGCAGCATCCTGACCAACCGCTGCTGCGCTGCCGTTGGGACCATGGTCGACGCAGACACCATCATCTTCTATGACACAGACCTCAACCCAACCATGGACGCCCGCACCCAGGAGTGGTGTGACAAAGTTGGGCGATCCAAGGACATTCATATATACAGGTAATAGTTTTAAAACAAATAACTGTTTAGGATCTTCACTTGATCAATAATAATCAAAGACTGTAGTGACTTTGTGTGCATGTTTTGATTATGCATCAGATTGGAGAGTGGGAATTCTATTGAAGAGAAATTGTTAAAAAATGGCACCAAGGACCTCATAAGGGAAGTGGCTGCTCAGGGCACGGACTACACCTTGGCTTTCCTCACACAGGTATGAATAATCAAGTGTGTTTTTATTTTATTTTAAATCTGCAGTCACTCATATTCCAATAGAAACCAGCTGTCAAATTGACTTTTAGAAGAATTATAACTATAGTTTAATTTAACATAGTGTAACTGGTCTGATATTGTGTGTCTCTAGCGGACAATCCAAGATCTGTTTGAAGTAGAGGTGGGTTCAGACGTGAAGGTAGAGGAGTTCGTGGTACTTCACCAGGAGCCGTCAGCCTCAGAAGCCATTTCTCCCAAAGTAGCGAGACCCTACATCCAGGCTCTCCGCAGCATCAACCTGGATGCTGAACCAGAGGAGGACGAGGAAGAGTTGGGAGGCAAAGAGCCAGCAGAGGAGTCAGAGAGCCAGGCTGGAGAAGAGCCTGGTCTGACAGAAGAGCTGAATGCAGTCATGGAACAGGTAGCTTTACTTTCTGTAGATTATCAAAAATAGTTTAAGCTCTGTGAAATTAAAGAATGAATAAATTCGCTTAAATAAATGCTGCTGCTGTTAAATTAATTTGTGTTGTTTATTGATCTTAAAAACAGCTAACTCCTATCGAAAGATATGCCCTGCATTATCTGGAGTACCTTAACATCAGTGATGATGAAGCTGCACTCAAGGTGAGGATTGGAGTCACCCTCATACGTATTTACACCCATGTTGTCAAAACTGTTAAAAATAGTGTTTGTCCTTTGATAAGCTCGACTAATTGATGTGTTGTGTTTATTTTCTCCAGGAGAAGTTGGAGTGTTTCAAGAGAGGCTGGGAGGTGCAACAGCTGCAGAGACTGAAGGAGGAGGAAGAGCACCAGATGGCAGAGGGAGAAGAAGATCTATTCACTTACACCAGAGAGGACGCTTACAACATGGTGGTTGTCTGCTCTAATCTTCGCTGATCAAAAAAAAGTTTGCTTTGCATTCCACATTTGTTGATACGAACCTTTTTTTAATACTTCAACAGGAGTATGTATTTGATGCAGAGGATGGCCAAACAGAAATAATGCCGGTAAGACACAAAATATGGCATGTTTGGAGAAAACTTTTACAAATTGCACCAACAACTAGTATCTTTTTTTGCACCAATTATTGTGGATTGTGTACAATATGGATTATTTTTTCCACTGACAACAGTTTTTTTATTTTTTTTTTAGTATTTTGGTTCTGTCAGGGACCACGCAGTGAAAGCATAAGACAGAAAAATGTCTTTAAAAAAAAAAAGACTAATTTATAGGGATGGGGCCGATCCGATCCAGTATCGTATCTGCCTCCGATACCAGCGTAATTTACATATCGGATTTTCCAATCCAACCTGCCGATATTTCCGATCCATGATGCACGTACAGAGAGAACATGTGTTACACCATATTCTGTGTCTACCGTCTTAACATTGTGCGTGTTAAACCCAATGAAGACACTCTGAGTGTCACAACAGGAAACACACAAACTTTAATAGCACACAAGAGGCAGGTCTATATCACAGATGTCCATCTCACTCATGGTGCGGATGGAAATCTAAAATACCGCTAAGTATTATGGGAAAGACAACACAGTCCACTCCCCT
Source organism: Garcialebias charrua (assembly GCA_038048925.1). Classification (NCBI taxonomy): domain Eukaryota; kingdom Metazoa; phylum Chordata; class Actinopteri; order Cyprinodontiformes; family Rivulidae; genus Garcialebias; species Garcialebias charrua. Next base: position 21,249 of record JBBPBX010023258.1, on the reverse strand, counting down.
TAACCGCTACAGTATATTGTGACCATAGGGGATGGTGTTGCAGGTCATAGAATATAGTGTAACAACGGGTTCAATCGGCCGAACCAGAAAACGGCTTCCTCTGACCTTGTTTCACAAACAAAAAGCAAAAAATATGAATCTCTAAACCTGTTAAAAAAAACTATAAACATAATTATCTCTAAAACTAAACCTAATGCGCAGGGGTGGTTGACTGCCCCACTGTTTTTAAGTTTCATTTTTGATTGTGGCACTATGAGTTGTAGTTCTTGTTGGCTTTGATCAACGGATACAGATTTAAACTATACATTGAATTTATAAATGTACTGATGTTATTTGAATCTGTTTTATTTCCCAGATCAATATTAAATTAAATTAAATTATTTCACAAATTTATGAAATGTTTTTTCCCCATTATCTTTTATGTTTTTATTTATTTATTATAAATATGTAAAATGTATAAAAACTTTTTTTTTTTGATTAAAAAGTCTCCACACAAAATACTTTTTTATTAAAACTGTTTTCCAATAGCTCCAAGATTTTATCAGTGAATATATACGGGGAGTGGACTGTGTTGTCTTTCCCATAATGCTTAGCGGTATTTTAGATTTCCAGCCGCACCATGAGTGAGATGGACGTCTGTGCTATAGGCCTGCCTCTTGTGTGCTATTAAAGTTTGGGTGTTTCCTGTTGTGAAGCTCAAAGTGTCTTCATTGGGTTTAACTCACATAATGTAATGTTAAGACGGTAGTCACAGAATATGGTGTAACACACGTGGTGATGATGATGATATCGGAACTGGATCGGTATCGGCCGATACCCAGAGTTAAAGGTCCACTGACATTAATTTTTTACTATTCATAAAATTGCTCAAAATATATATATTTTATCATTTAAATATGTTTGTTTTTGCAAACAAAATGATAAATCACTTTAATTTTGCTTTAAAAGTGATTTTGAACTTCAAGCCGTGTTTAATCATGGGAAATCCGATTACACTCGAACGCACCATATGTGATGTCACACTGGGCAGAGGGCTGTGGTGTCTTTAATAGCGGACAATTTAAAACTGGACGAATTTAGCAATCTATGTGAAGATTTGAGCTATTTGTCTTCATTTTGGGAAGCAGAAAATAGTTTGGGTGATGGAACAAGAAACAACAGGATCTAATTTAGGTCTGATGCTGTATCAGACTTCCTTCATGTCGAGCTGCTCATACCTGCGCACTGTGACAAGCCCAGAGCTCTGCCCGGTGTGACATCACAGATGGTGCGTTCGTGTGTAATGGGATTTCCCATGATTAAACACGGCTTGAAGTTCAAAATCACTTTTAAAGCAAAATTAAAGTGATTTATCATTTTGTTTGCAAAAACGAACATATTTAAATGATAAAATATATATATTTTGAGCAATTTTATGAATAGTAAAAAAATCATGTCAGTGGACCTTTAAGTATCGGGATCGGATCGGAAGTAAGAAAATGTGGATCGTGCATCCCTACTAATTTACCCAACAAAATTCAAAGTAACAAAAACCCAATTGCTGTATTTTCCAGTCTAAAGAGTGCACCCGAATATAATGCGCACACACTAAATGACATAAAAAAATGAAAATGTGTGCATATATAAGCCACGCCTGTGTCTAAGCCGTGGGTGTTCATGTTGTGACGAGATATTTACACAGAAAGATAAGTTTAACAAATTAAATAACCAAATAGTACAGGTTAATAATGAGCTGTGAATTCAATGAAAAATTATGGGTCGAAAGTGATTGCTGAGCTTATTTTACCACTGAGTGGCTGAGGCCATGACTGGTACAAAACACCCTAAATAACTCTCTTACCATTCCCTCATTTCTAACGTGTAACTTTCCAATACAGCTTTGGACTCCTCCCACTCCGCCACAAGATGACAACGATATTTACATTGATTCTGTGATGATGTTGATGTATGACACCACACCCATACCAGAGTCCAAACTGCCTCCAATCTACATTCGCAAAGAGCACAAGAGACTTAAGATGGACCCCTCTGGTAAAAAATAAATTATTTTGAAATTCACGGGTCATACCATACCACTTGTGAAATTAAATGCATGTTTAAGTATGGGGCAGTTTGTTTGTTTTTTCATTGCTTGCCTGTTTCTGTCCAGCAGCAGCCAGAAAGAAGAAGAAGGGCCACGGGGAGACAGTCATACCTCCACGCTCGCTTTTTGAAAAAGCCAGCATGCTCAAAGTTCGCCGTGAGAGCAAAGACCAGAAGAAAAACTTCTCCCTCAAGCAGCAGGTTCCTTTTGCCAAACCCCTGCCCTCGCTGGTTAAACCTGCCATGGAGGCTGGTCAGGACAACCCAGAGTGGCTCATCAGTGAGGACTGGGCTCTGCTGCAGGTGATGCACGCATCATGGACTTCCTGTCAAAGCTAATTAACAACAGTGACTGATAAAATGATCATCATGGTGTGTTTGTTAGGCTGTAAAACAGCTGCTGGAGTTGCCTCTGAACCTGACGATCGTGTCTCCTGCTCACACACCGAACTGGGACCTGGTGAGCGATGTGGTGAACTCCTGCAGCCGCATCTACCGCTCACCCAAACAGTGTCGCAACCGCTATGAAAATGTCATCATTCCCAGAGAAGAGGGAAAGGTACGTTGTGTTCTGCTTTAAAATTAGAGCCCTCAGCTTCTGCTAGTTTAACTCATTTTGTACATTTTTCAGCTGGTGTATGAGGCCAACCCCAAGAAGAAAACTAAGAGCATATACAAGGTATCCTGTCTGATTTTACTTTTCTGGGTGTACATTGTTTTGCTTTTGAAATCCTGCTTTGACTTTTGTTGTTTCCAACCTCGTGTTCAGTCTAAGAACAGTCGTCCTCTGAGGACCTGCCAGATCTACACCCAAGATGACAATTCCTCCCAGATTCAGCTGTACAACAGTCGCTTTGAAATCATAAAAATAATCGCCAGCAAGAGAAGCCCGCCCATCAAACCACTGTGAGTATCTGTTTGCACAAAACATGTCTGTCCTTTCAAGGAGCTGGTATGGAAACAGGAATTTTCAGAACTCAAGTCCAGAAAAACAGATTTAAATCAAAGCACTTATGCTGTAAGTGATCTTGTGAATGAAGAATTGCTGTGTTATCAGTTTACGTGGGCTAAACTTGATGAACAGAAACCCCAAAGCCACATCTAAAACAGTTGAGTCTGGTCCTCTGGACGGGTTCAAAAAACAAAAAAAATTGTAGAAACGTTTCGTCTTTCATCCGAAAGACTTGTTCAGTCTGAGGAGCTGTATTCAGCTCAGTCTTATGAATCAGACCAGACTTAACCTTTTTAGATTTTTCTACCTGGATTATTGAGCATGCATCAGTGTACCGAAAGCCATGTGTTAATTTTTCTTCATTCATATTCAAAACTTTTTTATTAACGTTTTAATACTGCTTACAGGCTCGGTATGAATCCGTTTCAGAAGAATCCAAAACATGCATCAGTTTTGGCAGAAAGGTATGTTTAAAAAAATACAAATTTTAATATTGAATCTTAACCTGGAATCCATTTTAAAAAGTCATATTTTTTCTCCTTCCTCAGTGGGATCAGCTATGACAAGCCCCTGCCCCCCATTCAGGTGGCCTCTCAACGCGCTGAAAGAATTGCTAAAGAGAAAAAGGTGAACATTAGTGTGTATATTTATGTGGAAGTTTTATGGCTTTATTTAAATGAATAAGAACATGTTTGATCAATTTTCTTATAGCTAATCAGAAATATAATTTATAGTAATCCTTTAAAAATGCAACTTCAATATTTGCATAATTATATGTACCGTATTTTCTGGTGTATAGGTCGCACCTGTGTATAGGTCGCACCATCCAACTATCACCAATAGATTGGAAAAATCCCTAGATAGGTCGCACTGGTGTATAGGTCGCACCTACGTTTAGCTCTGCTGCAAATGTCTGCCACAGGAGCACACAGCAAGGCTTTTAAGAAGATTAACACTTAAAAACAATTATTTGTTTGATAAAAAATTATAGCAAATATGTGTCTGAGCTGAACTTTTCCTTAATAAATGAACGTAATTGTGAAATGAGCTGGATTTAAAAATTTGTTTCGTCGAAAGTGATAACAAGCCATATATAGGTCGCACCTGTGTATAGGTCGCAGGCCTTGAAAAAACTATAAAAAGGTGCGACCTATACACCGGAAAATACGGTATATATATACAGTATATATATACACCCAACCCCCCACTTACGAACGGGTTCCGGACCTAAGAACCGTTCGCAGGTCGATCTGTTCGCAGGTCGGTCCGTCCGTCCACTCGTCACTCGGGGATGTCCTGTATTTTTTTTTGTGGTACCAAGTACTGTACTTCGCCTATCCTAACACACCTAACACAGTGTAATTAATTAATACAGTACAGTAATAAAAATATAAATTAAATAAAAATATAATTTCTTACTTTGAGGTGGTCAAAGCCGCTGCTGCGTCCCGTGTTAGCTTCTGGAGCTAGCCAGGCCGGAGGTGTTCGCGCGGCGGCCTGGCGATGACTGAGCGATCGGCGATAAATCCGCGGCTGCCTGAGACATCCACAGAGTTCACAGAGACGTTAGTAATTAATCCATATGAGGCGATCCTGGGTCACGCAGTCTTCAAAGGCCGGCTGCCGGCAGCCGTGACTGACCTAAAATGGCCTCCGGTGTTCTGCTTTAACTTGTGACCGTGTAAACTGGAGACCTTCAAAGGCCGGCTGAATTACCTAAAATGGCCTCCGGTGTTCTGCTTTAACTTGTGACCGTGTAAACTGGAGACCTTCTTCTTGTAGCACAATTATTGCGCAATCATGACAAAAATGATCAGAAATGATCATTTTTATCATAATTATTATTTATAAAGCCTTTAAAACAACCACAGCTGCAACAAAGTGCTGTACACATGAAATTAAGAACATTTAAACACAAAAAAATATATATATATTTTTTTTTTATACAGTAATTTCATATTTTTATTAAATATGATACGTTCGTAGGTCCGGGTTGCCGTAGGTCGATGGAGTCGTAGGTAGGGGGTCACCTGTATATACATTATTGAAGTTTTTATTTTTTTAATTGGCTTCCAGCGTTTGATTGTTTTTCTTCCACTAGGAGTGTTGTCCACAAGCTTGTTTTCAAAGTAAAGAGCTTAAAAGCTTAAATGTTAAAATGTGAGATGTGGTTCCACCCTACCTGGGTCTTAAATGTCATGTTTTGTATTTGTTTGCAGGCCCTTGCAGAGCAGCAGAAGGCCCAGCAGTTAGCCCAGCAGCAGCAGCAGGCTGGAGCTCCTCAGGCCCAGGTTGCACCTGGTCAGGCCCAGACTCCTGCTGCTGGCCAAGCTCAGGTCCCTCAGGCTGCAGGAGTGCCTGGAGCCACTACTGTGCCTAATGCAGCAGTACTGGTGAGAGCAAACACATCTATTAGTTGTTCATATTAAAACAAATGTTTAATAAGTGTAACACACATTTGATGTTTTTTAGACTGGAGCAATTAAAAATGTCACTGTAGGCACAACTATTCAGGCTGGTATGTTCCACACAGCACTTTGTGTTACAGTGCAGGTAATGTTTTAGCAGTGAATTAATTTATCTGTGTTTCTTAAGCCACTGTAGGAGGGAATGTGATCGTGAACACAGTAGCTGGCGTCCCCCCAAGTCCCTTTCAGGCCAATAAACGCCTGGCATCTCCAGTCATACCAGGCACCCTGTCTGTGAGTCACTTATTAACGCAGCCCTGGAATTAATTTACAATGGCACAAATCATCTTTGAGCTGGCTGCCAGACTTTGTATTCAGAAAGATAATGTAATCTTTGTTTGTTTTCTTGTTTTCGTTGCTGATTCAGCCTGCAGGCGCAGCTGGAGCCCAGGTGGTCCATGCACAACAGAGGACTGTCACTGCTGCTGCTCCCGCTGAAGTGGTGGCGATAGCTGCAGGCCAGAGTGTTAGAGCCGTGACCCCAGTGTCCGCATCCGCAGTCGTTTCTACAACTCTAAGCCCAGTGCAGTCCCAGAACCGCCCACTGGTTCCTCAAGTCACACCAGGTAACAGAACCTAAGTCAGGTTGTTTTACCGTATTTTTCATCCTATAAGTCACTTCTTCTTTTTTTTGCATAATTTGCATGCTCTGCGACTTATAGGCCGAAGCAACATATTTATGGAATTTTCCGCTTTATTATACATATTTAGACTGATTTAACTTATAGGGCAGTGTGATGTGTACAGCGGAAAATATGGTAACTGTTTTTACACATTCAAATAATGTTTTGTTTTTCAGGCGCAGGTATGCAGTTGACACAGAAGTCTGCAACATACCTGCATATGCTCCGAATGCAACAGCAACAACATCAGCAGCAGCAGCAGGCTACTTCCCCTCAGCTCAAAGCTGTAAACAAAACTCAGGTACACCTGTAGCTTCAATACGTAAGGCACAAAACAACTCGTACAAGTCCCTTTAAAGAAAAATAGAAGTATGGTTCAGTTAAAAATGAACTGAGATGTTAAAAGTGTTGCAGTGACTGCAGTAATTCTGATTTAACCTGTACAATAATGTTTAAAATAAAAGGTGTGTCACCGAGCTTGTTTATATGTGTGTTTTCAGGAGTTGATAAAAATGCAGAAACATAAGGTGCCGTTACAGCAGCAGCAGGCAGCAGCAGCTCAGGGACAACAAGCTGCAGTGACCCAGCAGACCGCCCAGGTGCAGCCCGCTCAGGCCGGCCAAGCTAGTCCACAGATGGCAACGGTGGCAGCACCCAGAACTGGAACTCTACTGGCTACAAACACCGTTCAGGTGGCCAGACTGGTAAGATAAAAAAATAAAAAACATTTTTTTTAGATTTCTTCATACATACATACATACAGTATTAATAAAAGAAGTTGTAGCTGCACAGATGCTCAGAAATCACACACAGTAAACATACATAGAAAGGTTGTATATTGTAGCTCAGTGAAATCACTTACACTGCCAACCTCTTCCAACAGGACACATTTGAACTGCTAGAGTAATATCACAATTAATTAATTCTGTGTGGTCTCCTCTCAGCTAATACTAATGAGGTGGTGTCAGCCTTCATGCTAATTATTCTGTGTTTTGTTTCGTAGACTCGCGTGCCAGCCCAAGGTCAGATTCAGGCCCAGGCAGGACAGACGGCTCAGGTGACCCTAACTAAGCCCCCCGTGGTGTCTATGCCAGCTGTGGTGTCTGGAGTCACCACACTGCCAGGAATCAGTGTGCCTATTGGACAGGCACAGAAAGCTGGTGTGTTGAAAACCTTTCATTTCTGTTAAAGTCAACACTGCTTACACAGATAAATATGGTCTAGAGTTTATGTTTTCTTTTGGTTCAACTTTTAAACTATATTAAACGTAAGAGTAATTGCAGGAGAAAAGGATGGAAGAAAGTTTGTTGAAAATTTAAAGGTCCACTGACATCATCTT